>JADRCH010000339.1:204005-208458 GCA_019843965.1 Rhynchomys soricoides
CTTTTACAAAGGGGTCTGGCTGCCATTCCTGTCTGTGTGCAGATGTACACCCACTTCCGCTCAGTGGTTCTCACGGTGCATGTATTTCGGTTTGTTTTTCCAGTACACATTGCCACCAACAAAACTGCAGAAACTGACAAACAGAACCATGCCAAACTCTGCGTAGGCATCAGTAGGCACCTCGGGCTTACTTTGCCAGTCACTTGAGAAGAGGAACAGGTCACACAGAAATGGTGCACCCAACACTTACCCTGACACTGTGAGCTTCACCTTGATATGGTATGACACCAGGATGCCCATGACAGTCCGGTCAATGCCCTCCTTGATGCTACCCAATCAAAAAGGAGAAGGGTTATGAAAGCAGAGCCAGTGTGAGAACCATCCCTCTCCTCCAGGCCCATCATTCTGAAGATGGTGTCTCAGAACTGAAGAATTCCACGGATTGGCCTCAAGTCTTAGAACTTCATCCACTAGTGGGGCTGGGAAATGAGTTTTCTGCATCTTTCCCTAGGGTGCTCACACAGGGCACAGCATCTGTCCTCCTTCTCAGGGCTCAGCCTCTGACCTATTTCACTCTCCTGTCTCCTCCCTCTCCCCTGCCCTGGCCACCATTCCGCAGCTGCTGAGTTCTCAAGTCCTGAAGCCAGAAGAGTTCAGCCCTTCCAGATTACAACTTCAGTGAACAGTCTTTGAAATGCCTTTGCCATATCCCACCCAGCTATGCCGTGAGGTCAGTAAGCACCAACCTCGCCAACTCCAAACCCGCCCAGGAAGTCCTTCTCTGCACCCCAACACCTCCAGCTGTAAAGCCTTCCTAAACACAGCCAGGTAGCACTGGGCCTCGCTCTCCTGTGCCCTGCTCGTGAGAAAGACACAGAGACAATCTCCTATAGCTTGATCACAGGATCATGGTTGTTCTGGATTGCATTTAAAAGCTCTATATGCCCAGCAGCCAGCATGACACCTGACACCAAGGGAAAGCCTACTCAAGTGGATGGACAAGGAGTGCGACATGCGACCAAAAGGAGTGAAGGGTTAACTCCAGGCTCTGTGATCATGTTTGGGATTCCCATTCTCAATCAAGTTCCTCTGTGGACATTTTGTCACAGACTATTATCTCCTATGATCATGGAAGACTTAAGTCTTCTATGATGTCTCAACAACAAGAATTATGGGATGGAAAATGACGGAAATCTATAAGCTACTCTGAACCACAAAATCTCAACAGAGAACCCTGAAGGCAAGAGGCAGAGCGAAGTTATGTTGGCAGTCCTGGGCTCTGGGGCCAGGCCAGGCAGGGAAAACTCTGTCCATCCCAAGGCCTTCTGCCGGATCATGTGCTCTAAGACTACGGCACTCCCTAAAGAGTACCAGCATCTGGTGGAAGGGTGGAGGCACGACCTGAGGCCATGCTCTTGCTGGAATTGGCCTGTAAACTTGTGCTATATGAAAGACTCAAACACAGGGAACAGAACATGTTTGAGACTTCAAAGGCTCTCCCAGCCATTTTCCTGAGCAGGAGAGCCAGGGTAGAGTGGATTTGCTCAACAATTAACTCTTTGCAGAAGGGCATGCCATTGGCATCAGATCATTTATCCCTTTAAATTGATCTAGGGCATCAATTTTCTTTCCCTGGAATTTCATGAACATGCTTTAGAATCTAACATAGACAGTTGGCAAAATATCCTCAGAAAATCCCTTGATTCCAACCTTTATTCTGCCAAATATTCACTGTCCTTTCTACTAGCCTCACGGAATGTGAGCTACAGGTCTGTCTGGGTCAGGATACTCCCCCTCCTTTTTCATTGGGCCTCACCTCTGAGAGGAGCCTATTGGGACCAGGAGAGAGCCCCCAGCACATCCTATGGGAGGGGGCAGTACGTAGGCCGCATGCCTGGGTCTTGGCTCCTGCCTCACACCTTCAGCATTTAGTAGCTTACAATCTCGTAGCAAATGAGGCCTAGAAGGATAGCTAGCAGCTGGCTTCACTGTGGGGATTTTCCCCCTAGATCTTTTGCCTAAATCTATTAGCAGTTCTCCAAAACAGAATAGGCAAGTCAGCTCCTCTTTTCAACAAAATCTGGTGCAGATCAGTAGCCAGTGGGTCTTCTGATCTTTCTAGATGGAAATGAATGAATGAAAATAGCCAAATACAATAACTGAATATATGTGTTCAGGCACCACACTTCATATACATTGTTCCAATTCATCACTGGCATGTGACACTGGAACTTGTGATTACTCCCACTTTACAGACCGGAAAACTTAGGTTCTCAGAGAGCTCAAGGAACTTGGCCATGGCCACCCAGAAGGCAGGCAGTGACACTGTGGTTGGTATTAGGCTATACCCAGAGCCAATGTGGGCAACCACAACATCATGCCACAGTGGAAGTGGGAGCATTACTGATGTGCCCACCTGTGAGCCTCTGGGGAAGCCCAGTACCAGCCCTGTGCTGATGACCCATTCACAGAGCCTCCAGGACTCACATGGTGCTGGAGGCCAGGTTTGTGTCTTCATGCTTGATCTTCCCATCCAGTGCAATGCCTCTTCTTTCTCTGTTGTTAGCCAGTAGGGGCACCAGTACCAGAGTCTTGGTCAAAGTGCTGTTTGGCTGTACTTTTTCTCTGGGGGAAGAAGCATAGAGAGTTTTAAGGCTGTTACAGTCACAATCAACACCATGTCCTGGCCACCATTAACACCTCAAGATCCCATCTGCCATGAGCATTTTCAGAGTCAAAGTTCCCTTACCAAAGGGACATGCTGTTAGTCCTGAGCCTGGAGGCAGCAAGACTGTGACTTTTCAGGGCTGGAGAGATGGCTCAGTTGGTAAAACATGTGCCTTATATTCCTGAGGGAAGCCTGATGCTACCATATACAGTGTGTCTATAAATCACCACTAGGGAGCTGGAAGATAGATCCCAGGAGCTCATAGGCCTGCCAGTCTAGCTCAGTCACTGAGATCCAAATTCAGTGAGCAACTTTGTCTCAAAAAAGTAAGGTGTAGAGATGGCTCAGTAAGTACTTGACTCTCTTGTAAAGTACCAGAATTCAGATCCCCACACCAATGTGGCAAATCATAGCTACCTGTAACTTTAGTTCCAGGGGATACAATGCCTCCTCCTGGACTTCAGAGGCACCAGGCACAAACTGGATGCACACATACACACACACCCACACCCACACCCACACACCACACACCATATATCACATAAATAACACATAGAACAGACACACAAAGTTGGGACATTCCCTCAAGCCTCTTGACCTGTTCTGAATTATAAAAACCTCTGAAATGTTCTGCAGGGTTAAATAAAACCAATAGTCAGTAGTGGTGGTACATAACCATAATCCCAGAACTCAGAAGATTGAGACAGGAAGATCATGAGTTCTAGACCAACCTGGACTACATAGTGAAAGTCTGTCTTATAAAAGCAAAACTAAACAAGACCAGAAGCAAATGTAGTCCCAACACTTGAGAGCCAGAGACATGAGAATCTCTGGGTGTTCAAGGCCAGCCTGGTCTACAAAGCAAGCTCCAGGACAGCCATAGAGAGATCCTGTCTCAAAAACACAAAACAAACAAGATCAGCCAGTCCAAATGTCCAAGACCCCAGAAACTTTCCTCCAGAGACTTCCTGAACCCCAATGTGAGCAGTGTCAGCAAAAAAAGCTCAAGCAGAACCACTGTAGCCAAAACTGCCCAATCTCTGAAGGACAGGCTGTGTGTGACTGTAACCATTTATAACCCAGATCAGTCTGATCAGTTCGTTTTTTGTTCAAAGAGGCATGCCTTTTTCTCCCCCCACCCCACCCCACCCCCGGTTTTTGAGACAGGGTTTCTCTGTGTAGCCCTGGCAGTCCTGGAACTCACTCTGTAGACCAGGCTGGCCTCGAACTCAGAAATCTGCCTGCCTCTGCCTCCCAAGTGCTGGGATTAAAGGTGTGCACCACCACTGCCTGGCTCATCTCTTTCTTTATTGGGGCTTCTTCAGAGGGCTGTGGGTTTCCCTATGCATGAAAGACAGAAGGAACCACACACCAAGGGGCAATTCTGGGACTTGGCTAGAGGCACAGCATTCCTGGGGTCCCAGAGTGGTGTCTGGGCTGGACAACTCATTCTGCAGTACACATCCTAGCAAACAGGCCTGGGCTGAGGGCAGAAGGTGGTGTGTGGCTTGCCAATGCTGGCTGGAAGCCAGCATCAGGGCCACTTCCTGAATGAGTTCTCAGACATCTGGAAATGTGAACTGCCTCCCATGGGAAGGACTTCCCTGCTTGCACCCCCATCCCCTACCCTCACCCTCACCCCCAGGAGTTTAAAGCAGTTTCAGCTTCTCCTGCCTCTAGTGAGTACAGGAAACTCTTTGCAAAGTTTTGCTTGAGCTAAGGGTGGCCACATCCTACCATCTGGGTTTTGGTGTGTTCTCATTCTCTCTCCTCTCTCCTCTCTTT
>JADRCH010000339.1:208468-305260 GCA_019843965.1 Rhynchomys soricoides
GTGTGTGTGTTCAGCTTGACTCTAGCAGAAGGGGGCCCTTGGGCTACCCTTTACTGTAGTAGAATTTGTGGAAGCCAGGCCCACAGCTGTGCCCAGGGCCATTAGGATCTCAGTGCAGGGTCAGCATGGTCAGCAGCAGCTTACAACTGATGTTTGACCCGGTTTGAAGAAGCCTGCCTACCAGAGCCCCAGGAGCTGGATGTGTCTGGAACAGTGGCTTAGGCTCCTGTAGCCTTCTGAGTGGCTTCTAAGTTGAGACCAATGAGAGAGTTAATGGAATTATCTGAGAAGTGCCTTGAAGATGAGAGAAACACAACTCAGGATGTGTCTGTGAGAACATTTCCAGAGAAGACTGCCCTGGATACAAGAGCAGCCATCTCAGAGGCTAGAAGCCTGGCTGTAGTCAAAGGGGGAGCAGGGGGCTGAGGGGGGCATCCTGCTAATGCTGGCATTCCATTTCCTGAGCTGTTCTGCTCTGCCATGCCCACCTTGCTGTGATAGAAACTGAATGGAAATAGGTATTCCCTGTGACAGTTTGTTTTCTCAGATATGTGTTTAAACAATGAAAAAGCTAATGTTATCTGGCCCCATTTCTAGACTCCTCCAGTCCCCAGGAAAGTCTTAGAATGGTATCCACTCTCCTGAGGATCACTTGGTCCAAAAAGCACACAGAGATTTGAATGAGAAACAGGAAATGGGATAGATGTGCGCGCGCGTGCGCGCATACACACACACACACACACACACACACACAGTTATAGAGCATCTGCTAAAAGATTCCCCACTCCTTGAACAAGATATGTAACAGAGTCAGCCTGCTGGAAGTCACTATGAGGCACTCTTTTCTTTCTCAAAACTATATACCTACATTTTTAAAAAGATTTATTTATTTATTTATGTTATACATGAGTACACCGTAGCAGTCCTCAGACACACCGCTGAGCTAGCTCTTCAGCCCCTGAATACATACATTTAAAGGCAAGGCTGTATTTTTTTTTCTAATAGTAGCTTACTCTGAAGTTGGATTTTAATTATGTAATATGATCTCGATGAATCACGTTTTCTTTCCTTATCACACACGCCTCCCTTCCACCTCAACCTCCCTGTCACCCTGGTAATGTTTTCTGTATAAAACACGCAAGCTAGAAAAGTGGAGATTCGTATCCAAGCCCCTACCCAGCCTGTTTATTAAATGAACTGCCCCCCCCCAGCACAGCGCAGAACACCTGGTGGGCACAAAGGACCTATTCAGGGATTCTGTGAACATTTTGAGTCCACTAAAGAGAGACAGTCATTCACAAAGAGCTCAGAATGGCTCCAGTTTTCTAGTCCAGTTGTCATTGCTACAAGACTTTCAAGTTAAGATGATCAAAAGAAGCCCCTACCCACATTTAGATAGGTCTCACTGTCTGCGACTCTTCTTTGGGAAGCTCTTAGGTCTTAGGTGCTTGTTGTGTTTGTAAGCTAAGCACCTCTCCTTGTTTTTCACCTTCATACTTAAGCTTAGATTAAAATGTCTTTTAAAAGTATTTATTTTATTTACTGTGTGGATGAGTGAATGTGCATATGTGTGGATGCCCACAGAGATCAGAGGTATCAGCTTTCCTGGAGCTGTAGTTACAAATGAGCCATTTAACATGGGTGCTGGGAACAAACTTAGGTCCTCTGTTAAACAAAACAAAACAACCCCCCCCTCCCCCCAGCTTGACTGTCATGGAAGGAGGCCCTTGGGCTAGGATGATAGCCATTACTGTAGTAGAATTTGCAGAAAGACTACCCAAGATACACACACACACACACACACACACACACACACACACACACATTACAACCCTAGCCTGGGCTAATAGCTCACTTAGTCATCTTCTGGGGGCAGAAAAAGCATCTCATCACATTACAACCCTAGCCTGGGCTAATAGCTCACTTAGTCATCTTCTGGGGGCAGAAAAAGCATCTCATTCCTGTCAACACATTCCAAGGACACACAGAGCCCCTGTTGTTCCCATAGTGACATACTCTCTAGATTTCTCCCCTCTGGTCCCCTGTTTATGAAGCCTGATCTCCCAGTCTAAGAGATGGGCCAAGAGGCAAAATAAACACATAGCTTCGCCGGCTTTGTTTTATAGCCCTTGATGTGAGAGAAGAAGAAAGCAAAGGCTCGGGGCCTGGTAGGGCATGAGTTCCCTCTTCAGAAGAGGAAGTTGACAAAGTGGGCTGCCGCCCAGGAAGTGAAAAGGCAACCACTACTTACTGTGTTTCCTCTGAGGCCACAGGCTTGACGTAATAATCACTTGAGTAGAGAACCACATTGGCTATTTGTTCCACTGCAAAGGAAGACAGGAGTGGGGTGGTCAGTGCAGCCCCTTGTGCCTTTCAGCTAGGCCCCGTGTGTCTGCTATAATGGCACACATCTGCAAACACCAGTACTAGGGAGGCCGCAGTAGGAGGAGCACAAGGCTCCTTCTCAGTTCGAGGCCTACATCTCAGTGTGTGTGGGCCACCTAGTTTATGGTGTTGTTTTTGCTATAGCAGTCTGAAGGGGCAGATAGACTCTACTACACAGACCACTGGCACTATATCCAATATGCTGAATAACTCAGTCCTACAGAGAACTAAACCAACATAAAACAAGGCTAGATTAATATTTATATTATCAAAAGGGAAAGAACATAAGATTCTCTAATATACATATACACAATTCCTGACCTTCATCTTCGGTGGATGTACAAGGAAAGTGAAACATATGTCTGATGCTGTCTCAGCCCATTTTCTGTTGCTATAGCTGAATAATACACAGGATTACTTATAAAGAATGGTGGTTTTATTAGTCCCTGGCTCTGGAAGCTGGAACTCCCAAGTGGTACTGGCCTCTGATAAGGGCCTTCCTGTTTGATCATAATAGCAAAGGACCTCAAATGGTAGAGACAGGGCAGGTATGCTAATTTAAGTCTCTTTACTTCATGCAAAGCCACTAATGTCATTACAGGCCCTTCCTCAGAACCTCATCTGACCCTAGCTACTTCCCAAAGTCTTACCTGCAAATATCATTAACATGTGAATGAGAAGATCGAGTTTCAAACACTTGAGTTTACAGCAGGCACATCCAAACCACGCAGATGACTGGGTCATACAACCATCTGGTTTGCATGGGATAAACCCTATTTTGTATGTACGTACATATGAGTGTATGTGCATATGTTTACACTGAAGATTGAACCCAGGACCTGGCCTATGCCCAGCAAGCAAGCTACAAACTGAGAAACATCTCTAAGCTTTTTAAAAATTGGGATCTCATGTAGTCTTGTGCGGCCTCTGCATGTTGCTGTGGCTAGCCTCGAACTCCTGAGCCTTTTGCTTGCCCAACCCAGTTACAAAGACTAATGTAACACTGAAATTCCCATATCCTTTGTCCAGGGTAACATGGTATGACTACTTACTCTGATGTTGAAATCTACCTCAGCTTGGTCATCAAATGTTTTAGCTGAAAGGTGAAGTCTGAACTTACTCCCCCAGATCAATCCATTTTGCTTTTTTCTGTTTCCTCCTTTGTTTTGCCCACAGAGGACCTACACATTTTGGGGTTGTTCTATACTTTTAATGTCTTGAGAGAAAAGCTAGGTATGTGACCCAGACTGGCCTCAAACTTACAACCCTCCTGTGTCCCGAGTGCATGGATTACGGGTATATGCCACGATGGGCTGAGGAAATATATAGAACAGAAAGGGGTCGGGGGGACACTCCACTGCAGCACATAACAGAGCAGATCTTCACTAGATGCTCATTCAAGGTAAGACATCACACATCACTATTCATGGCGCACTTCTATGTTGGACCTGTACTTAGGACCCTATAGGCCTGAGAAGGTAGACAACAAGCCATCTTGGGATTCAAGGGTGACATATCTGGAGCCTGCAGATTAAGCCCAGTGTTTTCAAATCCAATACCTTGCTCACTCCCTTGCTGTATTTATTGGTCAACAAAAACTATCAATTTCCAAAAAGGGAAGTGGGGCTGGAGAATGGTTCAGTGGTTAAGGTTTAAGTCCCCAAACCCACAGGACAGCTCACAACCACCTGTAGCTCCAGCTCCAGGGAATCTGATGCCCTCTTCTGGTCTCCACAGGTACTGCATGCACATGCTACACAGGCATACACACAGGCAAACACCCATACACATTAAATAATTAAACAAGCAAGCAAAAACAAAAGGGGGAAGAGCTTCTCCCTGGACTCCCCAAGTGAGACATGGCTCGGAGGGATGTCTCTGGAAAGGAATGATCATGGGAAGACGGGAAGGCCATCTACTAGGGACAAACTCCGAGACAAAAGGCAATGATGGTGAATGCAATGTCTTGTTGTTTTCAGGTAGGGTCTCCCATTGCCAGGCTGGCCTCAACATGGACATATAGCCAAGGACAACCTTGAACTTCTGATCTTCCTGTCTCTGCTTCCTAAGTGCTGAAATTCTATGTATGTGCCATTTAGTTTATGTGGTGCTGGGGATTGAACCTAGAGCTTTCTGTATGTTCTACCAACATACTGTATTTTCTGTATGTTCTGAGGTATGTCCACAGCTCGAATGTGGCAACTTCTAGTGCCCTTCAATTTTTAAGATCCTGCTATCAAGCTGGGCAGTGGTGGCGCACGCCTTTAATCCCAGCACTTGGGAGACAGGAGCAGGCAGATCTTAGAGTTTGAGGCCAGCCTGGTTTATAGAATGAGTTCCAGGTCAGCTAGGACTACATGGAGAAACCCTGTCTCAAAAAACAAAATCCTGCTATCAATGATAATAGCAACAGGCAGCTCTAAAGACACAGGTGGGGCGGGGGCTTATCAGGCCAGAGTGGGCCCTGGGAAACATCATGAGGCTGAGGAATTGTAGAAACACCTGCTTTTCAGTAGAGAGATGAAGGTCCCACCTGATACTTTAATCTTCTTCACAACCTTCTCTGTGTTATTGGTCACAGTCACGGTCACAGGGATGGGTTCCCCATGAAAATATATCTGAAAAGTGAGAGAGAAGTCAAAGAGATGAATGGAGCACAGCAGATGGCGTCTGTGAGCTGAGGGCTCCCTAGACCAAGATTTTCTTAATCCCTTTCCAATAAATAAGACTGAATACCCCCAGTGTTAGAAAATCTAAAATGATAGCAACATTTCCTCTAGAGGAGGCTATGAACATGTTCAACCTCATCTGCAGAAAGAACGCTGAGGAGGTTAAGGGGTGTCATGGTCAGCTTTAATTGTCAACTTGATACAACCGAGAATCACCTGGGAAGAGAGTCTTGAGAAGGATCATCTACCTTGGGTTAGTCTGTGTGCATGTCTGTGGGGAATTGTCCTGATTGTTAATTGATGTGGTTAGAGCCAGACCCACTGTGAATGGAGCCATTCCCTAGGCAAGGAGCTCTTGGAAGTTCTGCCTTGACTTTATTGTTTAGGGGTGGAATGTGTGAAATGAACTGGAGAGCTGGCCGAGTACGTATGTACTGGCTAACCTGTGTATCGTTGACTCTGGACCACAAGAGCCTTGGCCTTCACCTTCTACAACCATGAATCTCTTTACTGATGATATCACTCTTAGCATGGTTGCCCTGTGAGTTTTCTGTGAAATCTGAATTTTCCAAGAAAGTGAGCAACTTGAAGTAGTGCAGTGAACAATGCTTCCTTAGAGAATGAAGGTCTGGGAGTGGCCAAATCGGCTGGAAGATTTATGCTTACAATCTCTACAGCCCCCAGACTACAGAGATAGCCAACAAGTGCAATGGTGAGGGCATGGTGGTTCATAGCTCCAAATTAATAGCAATAAGCTGGCTAATTTGCAAACATCTACGCTTTTACTATGGCAGACCCAAGGTGACTTGTGTGCATCTACAGAGTGAGAGGAAAATGGTCTAAACCCCAGGGGGATGAGGATTACCTCTTTGCTGAGGGAGACTGAGAGGTTCAGGGGCTTGTCAGACATGAAGAACTGCCAGGAGGCTTCAGCACAAGGCTGGGGACCCATCTCAGGTGGGGCATGCTGCACTTTCCGGATCAGTAACCGCACAGAGCTCCTGAGGAGAAAAGGCCCAGGGTTCATGGTTGGTGCCCCCACCCCAACCCTGAATGCTTTAAATTGCCCTGCCAGGGGACATGGGAAAGGCCTGCTCTGATCCCTCTTCTGTGATTCCAGGGGTTTGCATGCTGAACCTGCAATGCCCGTAGGGTCCCCTGAATCTTGTCAAACTCTGGTTAGCCTCCTCACAGGAGAGCCTGTGTCGTGGTTTCAGATGCATTATGTGACCAGACTTTTGAGTTCCATGTAACTGTGGCACATTATCACGATCATAAGCATCAAAACCACATAGCTTGGGAAGCAGAGTGCTTGCTTGGCACATACCAGGTCTTGGTACATGTGACAGGTCAGATCCACAGCAAAACACTCGGCATGGGGAGATATGGATGCCGAGCATGAGGAGAATGTGGGAAGGGGTGGGATGGGTGGAGACTTGAGACTTAAGGTAAATCACTTAAAGTGAGTTATCAAATAAAAAGAAGACACAGCTAAGAAGGGGAGGTACTGGGAGGATATTGGGGGGGGCTCAAAAGGAAGAAAGAGAAGTGGGGGGTGTGCATCATCCTAGTTCATTGTATATAAGTATGAAATGCTCAAAGAATTTTAAAAGCAATTAGCACCTGGTGGGTGGGAAGAATGTTTATTGTTGACAGAGATTCTGTTTGGAATGGAACAAAAGCTTTGAGTTAGATTCTGATGACAGTGAAACATATATTATATATGCTATATATAATAATATATATATTGTATATTTAGTGTTACGGAGTCGTGTATTTCAAAGTGGTTAGAATCAGAGACTTCATAGTGCATGTATCTTATTGTAAGTTCAAAAAGTTTTAAAAAATAGACATGATATCTTATACCTGGCATTCCAGTGTTTGGGAAGCCCAGGCAGAAGGAACACCTATGAATTCTAGGGCAGTCTTGACTACAGAGACTGTTTTGAAATAAAATAGATAGAATAAAATAAAATAAAATAAAATAAAAACTAAGAAGAGAAAATAAATAAATAGGAAGAAAATGAAAGGACCTGGAAGGTTAGGGGGCCATGGGTCCCCGAGGTTGCTATGACCACTGTCATTCCCTTTTACGTTCCCCACCTCATACTAGTAGTCATTGCTTCCCCCTCAAATGGCAGATAGGTCAGGCCTTATCTGCCCGGATCTTTGGAGATTCCATGGCCCCAGTCCCCAGGAACCAACTCAAAGAGTCTGTCACACCAGGATAAAGGGGGAGCATTTCTTATCCCCACCTCTATACCACCAGACCCTCCTCAAGTCCCTCAAGAGTACTTACTTCTTGGGGATCTTGTCTTCTTCAGCATCTGTGATGTCTGTGGCAAATGCTTTAACCTCAAAGTCAACCCCACAGCTCTATTGGAGACAAGAGGACAGATAGGGCAGCGATCAACACCTTCCTAACAGGACAGAGGTCACATCTGTAGGGAGATATACGGCCCTAGCTTTTCTCCTAAACTGAGTCTTTCTTGGGGTTGTCCTATGACATCTACTAGAGATGTGTACTGCTAATTCAACATTGACATCAGCATTCTAGTTAGGGTTACTATTGCTGTGATGAAACACCATGACCGAAAAAGCAACCATGGAAGGAAAGGGTTTACTTGACTTATGCTTCTATATCACTGTTCCCCATCAAAGGAAGTCAGGACAGGAACTCAAACAGAGCAGGAACCTGGAGACAGGAGCTTATGCAGAGGCCATGGAGGGATGCTGCTTTCTGGCTTGCTCCCCATGGCCTGCTCAGCCTGCTTTCTTATAGAATCTAGAACCACCAGCCCAAGGATGGTACCACCCACAATGGGCTGAATCTTCCTCTATCAGTCACTAATTAAGAAAATAGCCCAGCAGTGGTAGAACGTGCCTTTAATTCAGCACTCAGGAGACAGAGGAAGAGGCAGGTGGATCTCTGAGTTAGAGGCTAGCCTGGTCTACAGAGTAAGTTCCAGACAGCCAGGGCTATGCAGAGAAACATGGATTTGAAAAACAAACAAACAAAACAAAAGTTCTGCAGGCTTGTCTGCAGCCTGATCTTATGGAGGCATTTTCTAAATTGAGGCTCCCTCCTCTCAGATGATTCTCACCAGCACAAGGACTAAGCATGGGGGTGAAAAGCCATTATAGAAGGAGAGCCTGCCAACATGCCTCCTAAGATGTGCCTCTCCAGTTCTGGCAGGTCTATGCCTCCCTCTACTTTGTTCACAAATGTGCAACCTGACCCTGAACAACCTTCTGACTTAATGCTGCACACAGCACTAGGGACACAGGAGTTCATGGCACTGGGAGTGGTAACCACAGATGTCCTGTCAGGTTACAAACACTTGGACCTTGGTGGCTCCCAGAAAGCCAACCCTGGCAGGACAGCAATGGCTCGCAATGGTTGAATTTTCCCTCTCAATGAGGTAAAATGGTAAGATTTCAAAATGAAAGTGGACTTTTAAGTCTTCATGGATGTAGTAAATGCATCTGCCTGTGATCTCTAGCCCTTAGCTCCCTGTGTAGGCCTAGCATATCCTGGTCTTTGCCCCAAGAGAAAAAGAAGGAATAACAAGGGTGTCTCTCTTGTGTCCCAATGCCACACGTCAATGGTGACAGCTGAGTCACAGACCTAACAGTTCTGAGACTAGAACACAGCATCTCTCAGGTTGTAGACAAACAGGTTCAACATAGACAAAATGCCTGTAGGCAGCCTGCTGTCACCCACCCATCCCACCTAGCTGTTCCATCCTGTGCTGGTCTCTGAACAAGCCACACACTTCCATAGCCTCTGGGCTCAGGGTTCCCCTAGGCTGAAGCATTCACACTTTTTTTTTTTTTTTTTTTGTTTTTTCGAGACAGGGTTTCTCTGTATAGCCCTGGCTGTCCTGGAACTCACTCTGTAGACCAGGCTGGCCTCGAACTCAGAAATCCGCCTGCCTCTGCTTCCCGAGTGCTGGGATTAAAGGTGTGCACCACCACTGCCCGGCTTAAATGCCATTTCTGTTCCATGAACCACCAGTGGGTGATGATACCGCACTGATGAACACTGTCCTTCCACTTCCTGTCTTCAGTCATTGCCCACTGTCTGTGACCCACTGTCACAGTCTTGGGGCCCAGGCAAGCTGGCACCTATCCCCTTCTCCTCTGGTCTTCACTCCCTCCTCCGTGCCTACAGTCCCTCGTCCATCTTGGTCACATCTTCTTTTCCCTCCCCTTTCCTTCACAGCACACGTTTGAGCAACCTCAGATCCATTCCTGACCCTCTGTAACCCTGAGTCAGAGCCTGCTCTTCAGCCCCTCCACTGGCTCCCATGTCACTCAAACCCAAGTTGTCACGGCCTGGCTGCCCTATGCCTTCTTTCCAACCTGACCTCACCTCCCAGACTCCGCCTCTTCTCCCCCCACTTAGCATGTAGCAGAACACAGCTTAAGCATGTTCCCTCCGCTACAAGTACCAGGGCCTCTCTCCCTGGAGAGTCTGGCTTTCCCCTTTCCTTAGAATAAGGACTCTGACTTTAAATGTCATCTGTTGTCCCTCCCTTACACAAGCCTGAGGCTTTCCTTAGTGCCTGTGGCCATCTTAATATGTCCTATAGTTCCATGTTCTTATTGTTGCCTGCGGCTTTCTGTTAAGAAGTGAGACCCAGGGGATTCAATGTCTTGTTCACATGAATGTTCGTGGTTGGAGAGTCTTTATGCTAGGCCCTTTGAGCATATTTGAAATTTTCAATGATAAAAGGCTACTTTAAACGGCTATTGAAAGCTTGGCATGGTGGGCTCATGACTGTCATCCCAGCACTTGGGAGGCGAAGGCAAGATGATCAGGACTTCAAGGTTAGCTTCAGTCTCATAAGAGCCTGCCTCAAAACAATCAAAAGCCTATTGAAGAGGGATAGCCTGTGGCATTTCTTAACTTACCTTCCCTACATCTTGTGGAGCTGGCTGCAGCATCACTGAACAGGGTAGGTAGTCAGGAAACTAGAAAGACAAAGATATAACCATTGCGTTCAGAGGGGTTATCCTACATGCAGGATAAAACCATCCTACAGGATGACACAAAAACACAGAATTCTCCCACTCTCCTGACACCCAGCCCAATACGGTCTTATTTCCTCCAGCATGTACAGAGACACACAAATGAGGTTGTTCCCAAGGCCTGTGTTCATCAGCTGGCCCCGAGTGTGTTTCCTGGGACCAAAGGTGTCTGATTATCTGGCTCACTCACCTCACTAGCCCTACCCTAATCAGACACCCCTCTGACCATTTTTACACACAATGTACTACAGTTCCCCTCTACAGAGCTTAGCGCTTCTACAGCGCACTTCATGTACCCACTCCCCCTCGCTGGACACCTACACGATGTCTAATTGTTTTGCCATTATAAATAATGCACAATAATACACATCTTCAAAGCCTTTAGTCCATTTTAGCCAATTAATGCTATGTGAACTATCAGGTCAAAATCACATTTGTGTGTGTGTGTGTTGGGGGTCGGGGGGTAGGAACAGGGTCTTTCTCTGCTTAGTTTGTGCTAGCCTTGAACTTCCAATTCTCCTCCCTCTGCTTATACATTGCTGAGATTTGTGACTGAAAAAAAAATCGCATTTTACAAAGATTTATTAATTTCTAAATATTATGTGTGTGAGTGTATGTATATGTGCCTGCATGTATATGTGCACTGCGTGTGTGTCTGGTGTTCATGAAGGCCCCAAGAGAGTGACTGAAACTATCTGAAACTGGAGTTACAGATAGGTGTAAGCTGCCATTCAGATGATGAAAACTGAATCTTGGTCCTCTGCAAGAGCAGCTAGCAGCTAACCTCTGAGCCATTTCTCCAGTCCTCTATTGTTGCTTTTTTAAAACAATCTTTCTGTGCAGGGGACCGAATTTGTGCACACAACACCAATGCTCCAGCACTAAGCTACACCTCCAGTACTAAGGAACCCATTTCTAGCCAGTCATGTTGGCCTGTGGCTTTAATTATAGCACTTGAGAGGCACAGGCAGGAGAATCTGAGTTTGAAGCTAGTCTGGTCTACAACAGCAAGCTTCAAGAAAGCCAGAAAAAAATTCCATTTGTAACAATTTTTTTTGTTTTGTTCTTATTGTTTGTATTTTTGGAAGTGGGGATGGAAATAGGGTTTCTCGGTATAGCCCTGGCTTCCTGGAACCCATTATGTAGACCAGGCTAGTCTTGAACTCACAGAGACCATCCTGCCTCTGCCTTCTGAATGCTGGGATTAAAGCCAACACACCTGGGCTCTAAAGGTTTTTATATGCATTGCAAAAAAATGTTACCACTTCAAATTCTACACACACACACACACACACACACACAACTATATATGTATACACACACACACATATACATACATAATATATATACATACATACATATATATACAAAATATACATACACACACACATATACATATATATTGATTTTTTGAGCCAGGGTTTCTCTGTATAGTCCTGGCTATCCTGAAACAGGCTCTGCAAAACCAAGTGGCCTTGAACTCAGAAATATGTCTATCTCTACTTCCCAAGGCTCAGATTAAAGGCATGCACCACCACACCGAGCAAAATAGTCACAAGCATTTGTCTCCAGAACCTTGCCATCATTCCATGGAATGAGAAACTCTATCCATGGAACCTGAAATCCCTGTCGTCCTCCCCAGCAGGCCAGTAGACCTGGTCTCCTTTTTGTCTAAATTAATGGGGCTCCGCCCTTGCTTCATGAAAGTGGGACTGTATGATACTGTGACTTTTTGCGTCTGTCTTGTTTTACGTGGCATCATATTTCTGGGGTTCATGCATGTTCTGACTTAGACAATATTTCTTGACTTTTTGTTTTTGTTTTATCGAGACAAGGGTTTTTCTGTGTAGCCCAGGCTGTCCTAGAACTCACTCTGTAGCCTAGGCTGGTCTCAGACTCACAGAGATCCACCCATCCTTGCCTCCCGAGTGCTGAGATTAAAGGCGCCACCACCACCCACTTACTTCTTGATTTTTAAAGGCTGAACCACATCACTATGGAGGAGCTTATGTCGGATAAGACAGTATTGCAAACAGAAAATGCCACAGAGGCTTGCCCATATCCAGCTCTTGCCTAGGGCTTAGCTTTATGGGTGACATATGGGCCTTGGGAGAAGTGAGCAGACAGAGCAAGGCCCTGATTCGATGCCCAGGACCATGTAGGGGAGCAGGAGTAGGGGCTAAGGGGTAAAAAATGGCACTTGATCTACCAAGACATCCTGTCCCATAGAAAACTCTTACTTGCTTAGAACTCCCTGGGGCCAGCTGAGGGTCATGTCTACCAGTTTCTTTTTATAGTGAATGAGAGAAGACAGAACATACTCATCTAATTAGGTGGTCAGATGAAGGAAAATATCCAAAGGGCAGGTTGAAATGGTGCCTTCGGAGGCAGGGAGGCTATTTCCAAAGACTTAAAAACAGACAATCGCAGACCATGCAATCTAGAATTTCTTTCAAGGGTGCAATTTACAGGCCCACAGATGTAGGCCTCGGTCCCCTCCTCTTTGTTCTGTTCCTATCATAAGGTACCATGGATGAAGGAGGCAAGCCAGGGAAGCAGGCTGGGTAAGGAAAGCTCACCGTGAGCAGAAATGGGTACGTGTTGTCTCCCAGTTTCTTGAGCAGGCTCTCCTGGAGTTGGGTGAGGGCACTCATGGCCCCAACAGGAGGGTATACCTGGACCCGAGAAAAATACAGGTCCCTGCGGAAGGTCAGGCCAATCACATCAATGTCCTCCTGGCCATAGCGGAAGGCGCAGGTCAGGGTGACATACACTGGGGAAGGATAGGTGACAGGTTAGTCTTGGTCCATTGCACAGGCTCATCTACCTCAGCCACTTCCACTGGGCTGAGCCAACAACAGAGTGACCACACTACACTGTCTGCCCCGGGTGCCAGGCTCTGCTGCCTGGAAGGAATGGGGGTTGTGGGGGTGGGGAAGAAGAGTAATACTATGCAGCTGGTCAGCACATTTTGAGAGGCTCAGCATGTTCCTAGGGTTAGAGTTCTTTATCCAAAACCAGGACTCTCACAGATTGAGAGCCATCTCCTTGGCAACCATTTGCTAGGATAGTAGAAATCTATGGGCAGGCCTGGCAAGATGGCTAATTGAGTAAAGGCATCTGCTTCCAAGCCTAACAATGAAAATTCAATTTCCAGGATCCACATGGTAGCAAGAGGGAACCAACTCTCCACAAGTTGCCCCAGACCTCCACATGTGAATCTTAGTACTTGTGTACCCTCCCGCACGGAGACACACAGACACACACATAAATCCACGAATAAAAATGTAATAAATTTAAACAATGTGTGGACAGATATGCACAGTCCACCTGGCCTTACTGTCTTCTACCCTCTCCCTCCCCCCAGTCCACCAGCTTGTCGATCTGGAGTTGGATGTCTGAAATGGTGCTAACTTGCTTGCTTGGGTTAGAGAGGGCAGGATGTCTGGAGAGACACATGTCAGTGCTGAAAGCAAAACAGACATGTGTCTGAGCCATATGGAGGCTGAGGGAACAGCCAAAGGCCTGGGCCAGGCAGGGAGACAAAATCAAACGTGAGAAGTTTCCTTTATAACGTTGTGCATTGCTCAGAGGCACACTAAGCAGCTTCTAAATCACCACTTCCCAAAATTCTGTCTGATTAAAGGGACCCAGTGCCAGCAGGGACTGAGCCGGTGCCCAGTGTATGAAAGTTCATTTCAAGTTTCTTTGAAGACAGGAAGTGCACAGTTCTGTTGTAAGGCTTGTTTAAAGTGATACCTCGAGTCCCCTAGCTTTGGCTGAGCATCCTTCTATGTCAGTTCTGAGGCCAGCTGCCCCTGAACTGCTGACTCAGAACCACTGACACTCCTGCACCCTTCCTTACAGATGAGGGCTGGAGAAAGGGGCCCACGATGAGCCTGGATTGCTGCCTGCACCCACTAAGCTGTGGTTTGCTCTGATAGCTGAACCCCTGTGTGGTATAGGCCTGCACTGGTTGAGTTTAAGCCGGAGTTGTAGAGCCCCCAGGAGAGTGGGAAAACAGAAGAGAGCAATTTTCTGTTTTTCCTGCGTTGCTCCCCTCTCACCCAACCCTGTTACCAGCCCACACCTGACATATTCCAGTGGGTACATCCAAGGTTTAGAACAATGCCTTATGGTTGGTTGCCAGGAGCAACCACTCCAAAGGCATATTTAGAATGGATCTGAGTCAGCTACATCATCCTAAGCATAGCTCAAATGTGTTCTAATTCAGTTTTTGCAACTCTCATTAGAAACAAATGGCTTGCCACACACAACTGCCAGAGATCTCAAGGGCACTGTGACACTGTGGCACAGAACTTTGCAAGGAAGCACAAGAATAAACTTTGGGTTTTATTCCCTTTGCTTCTCAACAAGCATGTTTTTCTACTACCTACAGATAACTTTCTCTGCCAGGAGGATGGGCAAAGGCCTTCTCTGCCCAGAGGATGAGCAAAGGCTTAGCTCACCTTTCTTCCCCTTCACTAGCTCAGGATCCACCAATACAACACCATCTAAAATGAAAGAATAAAACCAAGAGAGTGGGATTAGAAAACAAGGCATCTGACTTTAGGACTTCTGTTTTTAGATTGGAGGTAGCAGGTTGAGACAGGGTATCATGTAGCCCAGTCTAGCCTTGAGTGTAGCTAAGGAAGACCATAAACAAGTAATCCTCCTGCCTCCAGGCCTGATTGACCAACCAGCTTGCTTTTTATGGTTTTTAAGAATAACATTTGTTAGGTTGGAGAGATGGCTCAGCAATTAACAGAACTAGCTCTTCTTGCATGGGACCTGAGTTTGGGTTCCTAGCACCCATGTGGCAATACACATCTGTCTATAGCTCCAGTTTCAGGGGATCCAACCGCCCTTCTGTCCTCTGATGGCTCCTGCATGCATCTTATGCACATACATGCACCCAGGCCCACATACGTACACATAAAATAATAAGAACAGTCATTTTTAAACTGCAGTTCTGGGGATCAAATTCTGTTGTCAGCCTTGGCAGCACGCGTCCTTACCCACTGAGGACGGTTTTATCCTCAGCATTTAAAACCCCCAATCTGCCCCCATAGGTCTTTTAGTCTTTTAAACAGTTGCTAGTGAAATGCTTAGCAAGCCAGAGAAAGCTGCAGAGCTGGTGCAGAGGGCTCCGGCATCCTTCATCCAGCTGCCTCTCATGCTTGGAGTTAGATGAGGTCATGGTAAGTTCACATGGGTGTGCATGGCTCCGTGTTGTTTTATCATAGGTGGAGATCTGTGTGAGCACCACAATCCAGATGTGGAATTGTTCTGGCATTGTAAAGGTCTCCTTTGGGCTCTATTGTGCCATCCATCTCTGACCCCACCATCCTCAGCCCCTGGCAAGCACTGTCTGTAGATTTTGTCATCTTGAGAATGCTATATAAGTGGAATTATGAAGTCTGCACTCCTTTGAGATTGCTCTTTTTTTTTTTTTTTTTTTTTTTTTCCGAGACGGGGTTTCTCTATGTAGCCCTGGCTTTCCTGGAACTCACTCTGTAGACCAGGCTGGCTTGGAACTCAGAAATCCACCTGCCTCTGCCTCCCAGTGCTGGGATTAAAGGCGTGCACCACCACTGCCAGGCTGAGATTGCTCTTTTTACACAGCATGTTGCAGGTATCAACAGCTCATCTGTCTTACTCCAGCCCCCTCTCTCTTGAGAAAGGGTCTCTTCTATACAGCACAGACTACCCTCAGATTCTCACTCCTCCTGCCTCAGCCTCCCAAGTGCTGGGATCACAGGCGTGTGCCATCACAGCTGGCTGCTTGTTCTTTTCTATGAGTGAATAGTAGTCCACGATAAGGATATACCACAGTTTGTTTAACGTTCCTCATCTACTGAAGAGAGACTTTAGTCTTTTCAGTTTGGGGCTACTGTAAGCAACCACATCCAAGAAAGCTTTTGTATGCAGTTCTCACTTCTCAATAAATACACAGGAGTGCTAATATCGGCTCATATAGAAAGGATATGCTTAGTTCTTAAAGAAGCTGCCGAACTGCTTTCCCAGTGGCTGCAGCACAGTAAGCCCCCCCCAGCGGTCCATGGGGGCAAGCCTCAGCATCATCAGGATCACTGGAATTGCCACTGGAGGTTCTTTTAACCTTCTTTTGCATTTGAAAATTTGAAAACATATTGATTTGATTCTGGGGGGTGGGGAAGGAAACACATAGTAACAATTTCTTTTTCTACATACAATAGATTCCTAGGTGTTTCCCAGAGTTTGAGTGGTTCTGGAGATATAAGAAGTGGCTGCTGCAGCCAGGTGCTTACCTGGTGGCACATAATGTTTGAGGGTACACTTATCTTGATGGGGTAATGTGGAAACAAGAGTTGGAAGCAGCTGGCTATATTGCATGCACAGTTGGGAAGCAGAGAGATGGATTGTTTACTTTTAGTATTGAAGATTAAGCCCAGGGCCTTGCACTGGACAAGTGGTGCTGAGCTACAAACCAACCTTTTAATTTTTTAATTTTTTTCTTTTTTTTTCTTTTTAATATGAGGGGCTGGCAAGATGGCTTAGTGGGTAAAGGTGCTTGCTGCACAATCCTGGTAACTGAGTTCAATCCCTGGAACCACACAAAGGTGGAAGGGAACTGACTACACAAAATTTTCCTCTGTAAATAAATAAATGTAAACATAAATTGTTTCTGACCAATCATTGGACACTCACTGACATTTTAATTTGTATTTATTTGATTAGATTATTAGTGAGATTTTGTTTGTTGACAAAGTTTCTCTGTGTAGCCTTGGCTGTCCTGGTCACTCTGTAGACCAGGCTGGCCACAAACTCAAGAGATCTACCTGCTTCTGCCTTCCAAGTGCTGGAATTAAAGGTGTGTGCCACCAACTGGCTGAGATTAATTTTTTTTAAAAGATTTGTTTTATTTGATGTATATGGGTGTTTACCTGCATGTGTACACCACCTACATGTACTGTGCACGGTTACCAGAGGGGGCGTCAAGCATCCTGGAGATGGACTAACAGAGGGTGTGAGCTGCCGTGTGGGTGCTGGGAATTGAACTCAGGTCCTCTGTAAGAGCAGCCAGAGCTCTTAACCCCTGAGCTGTCTCTATCTTTTTGTTTGTTTTCCAAGACAAGTCCTCTCTATGTAGCCCTGACTGTCCAGAAACTCACTATGTAGACCAGGCTGGCTTGGAATTCACAGAGACCCATCTGATGATGCCTCCTGAGTGCTGGGATTAAAGGCATGGGCCACCATCCCCTGCTGGCATCTTTTTTTTTTTTTTTTTAAATGAAAAACTAGCAGTCTGATGACTGAGAGGAAAACCAACCTTAAATTTTCTTTCAAACTCAACTTACCTACAGGCTCTACTTGGCTGACATGGTCTACATAGTCTCTCTTCCCCAGGTAGATAGTCACCTGCAGAAAGAACAAAGGCATTCACTCAGAGGCCAACAACCCCTACGTCTTCCCAGTAGTGTTTTTCTCTTCCTTGAGTGCTGGGAATCAAACCTGAGGCCGCACGAATGCAAGGCAAACACTCTACCCTGGAGTCTCGGCCCTTTCCATTAGTCTTCAGAAGAGGAATCCTTTGGTTCCACAGATACTCTATGGGTGTCCTCCTCTCCCTGCTGTGGGTGAAGATGGTTCATTTTAAGTGCAGTGTCCTGCCTTCCATCCGTATGTGGGCTCTAGGGAATTCTTCCCACTCTGTTCTCTCCTCCTCATCTCAAGCCCAGGTCTGTAAGCAACCAGGTAAATCTGATGGGCTAACCCATACATTAGTGGAAGGTCTTGTCCAGACATAGTCTGTTTCTAGCTATCCGCTGGAAGGTCTTGTCTCCTCATCCAGAGTCTTTCTAGACTAGGCAAAGGAGTAGGAGTTTCAGAGAAGTAATTAGGTGAACCCTGCACAAGAAAACCTGCAACCTCAAACTGAGGAAGGAGGGTGTGGAGCGAGTTGATGGGACACCACCCATGTTCTCAGCAGCCAGTCTCCTCAGCTACTTGGTAGGAGAGCAGGGGCAGCCCTGCTTCCTTCTTTACCAGAGGACTGCAAATGCACTAAGGTGAGGATCTAGAGCAATGGGTCTCAATCTTCCTGGTGCTGTCCCCCTTTAAGACAGTTCCTCATGTTGTGGTGACCCTCCCAACTGTAAAATCATTTTTGTTGCTACTTCATAACTGTAATTTTGTGACAGTTATGAATCGTAATGCAAATATCTGTGTTTTCTGATGGTCTTAAGCGACCCTTGTGAAAGCGTCCTTCAACCTCAGGGGGTCATAACCCACAGGTTGAGAAGGTCCACTGTTGTTCCTCAGTTCTCTCACACTGATTGGCCATCCCAAGGACACAGGGCTTCCCTAGGCCTCATGGTAGATGGATTTGACAAATATCTGCTTCTTATTCTTACAATAATTTCTAAGGAGCCTCTCTTCTGTGCCACTTACCGACTTGTCCCGAGAGACCTTCTTGAAGATGATGTGGGATTTATTGCTCTTCACACAGGCTGCCATGTTGTCTGTCCCTTGGCATGTATGTCAGAGGTTGGAAGGCTGAGAAAGCACAATGATCCCAAACATAGTTATGGATGCTCTGGACATAAAGTCCACTCCCGTGACCTCCTCCTTTGGACATTTCCTCCTACATGCTCCAGGATCTATCCTTGATCAAATCAGCTCTCTAAACAGTTGTACTTTACTGTAGTGTGCATCCAAAAAATACTTATTTTTATGTGTATGTGTGCCACATGTGTGCAGATGCCTGTAGAGACCAGGAGAGGGCGTTGGACCTCTTGAAGCTGGAGTTATAACCTGACCTGGATGCTGGGAACCGAACTCACGTCCTCTGGAAGAACAGCAAGCTCTTACAACTGCTGAGCCATTTCTCCAGCCCCAGTGCCTTCCTCCACCCAAATGGGGGTCTCACTGGCCTGCCTGAAACTTACTGTGTAGACCAGACTGACCACAAACTCATAGAGATCTACCGGAACCTTCCTCCCGAGTGCTGGGATCAAGGGTGTGTCACCACGCCTGGCCCACTGTATATTTAGGTGTGTTTTACTTGGTAAGCTTCAGACATTTCTGTAAACTTCACCAGGTAGATTCTAATGAAGTTTTGTCTTATTTGATTAAATGTTGGTGTCATGTACTTGTAGGGCTGCATCTAAGATGCTGCCATGCCAGGTGTGGTGACTCCTATCTATAACCCTGGCACCCAAGGGGCAGAGCTAGGACTGCAGAAAATTTGAGGCCAGCCTGGACTACAAAGTGAGTTCCAGGGCAGCAAGGGTTATTCATGAAGACTCTGTCTCAAACAAAAGCAAACAATTCTATTATGACTAGATTCTTTCTTCCCTCCTCTTCCTCTTCCTCTTCCTCTTTTCCTCTTCCTCCTCCTGTCTCATTATGTAGCCCAGGTTGACCTCAAACTGACAATTCTCCTGCCTAGTGCTGGGATCACAGGTGTGTACCACCACACCTGGCTTTTCTGTGTCTTATGGTAAGCACACAGAAAATATCCCTGAAATGTGTCACATGACTGCTCCCTAGATGTAGTTGTCAGGGGCACATGAGAACCCCAGTTCCACCAAGCAGGCCTTTCTTTCCACTCAGCGCATGTTTCTTCTCCTCAGTCTGGCAGATAGTCAAGGCCATCTCATGGTTTAGGATTAAATACCCTACACGTTTCCCTTTTTTGTTGTTTTTTGTTTTGTTTTGTTTTGTTTTGTTTTTTCGAGACAGGGTTTCTCTGTATAGCCCTGGCTGTCCTGGAACTCACTCCGGCTGGCCTCGAACTCAGAAATCCGCCTGCCTCTGCCTCCCAAGTGCTGGTCAAGTTTCCTTTCCAAGCAAAATCCTGTGGATGTCAGAGGTAGCAAACCACAGCACACTGCCTTGCAGAAGCAAGTCCATCTTTGTTGCTTCCACCCCCACACTATGTCCACCCTAGTTTCTGAGAATGCTTGGGTTTAGTGCTCACTTACCTTGAAATATGTCACCAACCAGTTGAGATGCCCAGGGAAGTCAGGAGAGGGTACCTGTGTGTTCAGATGGTGAGCAGCCAGCCCATGCTCTGAGGGAACTGGTGAGATCCTATCAGATAACCTCACAGGGTAAGGGTGAGGTCCCTGGATGCCACGTGAGGGAATTTGCCCAGCTCTGAGGTCTCAGTGTCTAAAAACCAAATCAGATTTGAGGAGCAGGGAGCTGACTGGATTAGTGAGATGGCAGATTGGCCATTTCAGCAGTTCTAGGCATTAGCTGGGAGCACCAATCTTCTCAGAAGGTCCCAAAGATGCACGAGCCAGCTGGTGTGGACAAGGTACAGAGAGGAATAGCTAACTGAAAACTGTTTTCTTTTAAATCCTAAACCTCTTTAGGTTCTGGAAATAGCTGGCTTATCCCTTCCCTCTTCACCAACATCAGGAAGGGGGATGTTGGACTGACAGGCCTGATTAAGCTCAGCGGCATTAGGGCATTAGATAAGGAAAAAGGTCAAGGAGAGAGGTCAACCCAGGGCTGGGCTGCACGTGTCCCTCACCTTCACCCGACACCCCAGAGTCCTCTTGGGCCCTCTGTCTCTTCCCTTGTCTTTACACTTTCAGTATGGGTCTACACGCCAGCTGGGCTTCCCCGGGCAGTAATAACTCCATCACCCGACGGGCATCTATCTGTACATTCCAGGCCCTTCTCCATACCCAGCACAGACCCTCTTAATCCTGACCGGTCAATTCCCCTGCTGGGGAGGTCCTGTTGGTCTTGCATGGAGACAGACATCTTGGAATATACTTGAGCCTTCTACCTGGGTCCTTCCAAGTCTGACCAAGTGTCATTGCCTCAGGAAAGTCACAGGCCCAGGCCAGGGCACAGTTGTCATTCATCCTTATTAGACTCTGGGCTTGTGAGGCAGAGTACCCCCACTCCGCTGCACTGCCCTCATTTTGTGAGGAGTAATCCATGCTCCCAAACACACCTGGAATAATTGTCTGGGATGCTATAGCTACTGACTGACAGTGAGCACCACTGTAGAAACAAACAGTAGCAACAAGAGGCTTATTGTGATACCTGGGGTGGGGGTGTCGGCATCTGTCCCAAGATCTGGTGGCTTCCATCCAGTCTGGATAACGCCTGCCAGGTCCTGACCTTATTTCTCACTTCTCTATCCATCAACCAACTGTTCCGTCTGCTGTCTCCTCTGCTTTCAGTGAACCTGTTGTTTTCTTTCCCACTTGTTGCTATTGTTGCTGCTGCTGACTGCTGCTCCTCCTCCTCTTCCTCCATCCCCAACACACAAAACCAAGAGTACTTAGCACTCCACACACTTAGCAAGTCCCTGGACCACAGCAGTAACAGCTGATGGTTTAGGGAAGCATTTATGATGGATTTCATTTCCACACGTCTGCCACTGTACTTTGTTCTATTTCAATCCCTGTCCCCCTCTAAGGCTTACTTTGTGCCCCCTTTATTTAGTTTTACCTAAAATTGCTAAAGCTTTTAATTTCCAAGGGAAAACTTTTTTTTTTGTTTGAATTCATTACTTTGAGATAGAGTCATGCTTACATACTTTTGGTTAGCTTACAACTCAAAATCCTTCCACCTTAGCCTCTTGAGTCAAAACTTTGTTTTTTTTTTTCTTTTTTGGGTCAGGCCTCACTACATCACTCTGGCTAGCCTTGAACTTCCTATATAGACCAGGCTGGTCTCGAACTCATAGATCCCATTTGCTTCTGCCTCCTGGGTACTGGAATTAAAGAAGTACACCACCACACCTGGCAAAACATTTGTTTCTAAAGGTTTACTTTTAATTTTGTTATGTATATGATTATGTATATGATTATTTTGTCTGCATGTATGTGCATCATGTACTTGCCTAGTGCTTGTCTAGGCCTGAAGAGGGTGCCCAATTCTCTGGAACTGGAATTACAGGTGGCTGTGAACCTCCATGTAGGTACTAAGAACTAACCCAGGTCCTTTCCAAGAATAGTGAGTGCTTCTAATCACTAAGCCATGTCTCCAGCCACAACACTGTCTTTTTAGAAATATTTATGTGTATGTCATAGAACATGTGTGTGTACCACATCTATGTAGTACCTACAGAGGCACAGAACCTCCTAGAACCAGAGTTACAGTTGTAATCCTCCATGTGGATTCTGGAAATCAAACCCAGATCCTCTACAAGAGCAGCCAGTGTTCTGACCACTGAGCCATCTCTCCAGCCCCAACATTCTTTTTTTTAAACCGAGCAATGCCAGCCCAGTGTAAAAGGAATGATAAAGGAAAACATTCTCCAACGAACTGCAGTTATATTAATCCTAGCTTTGTAGTTTGTTTAGTGTGTGCCCCCAACCCCTGCGCCTGGAACTCTTAGCATTCTCCTGTCTCATCTCCCCCAAACCCCTCCCCATTTTGGTGTGCCACCAAACCTGTTTTCTGCAGCTGGGACATTGTGGGCCCTTGAGAGATTGCTTCTCTCCTAGAGAGAGACATTAAAAACAGTCTTTAGGACCAACGTGATTTGTCCACCCTCAGTATAAGGAAGGCCTAGCAAGATCTAACAGTCACTTCTATCAAGCCTTCCACAGAACCCCCCAGCCCTGGGCAAGGGCAGATCTGCCTGTCTGTAGCTGTGCATTATAGAACTGAACTGTGAAACTGCAGAGCCCAGGGAACAGTTGGAAGACACACAATAAACCCGAACCCAGCTGGCAAGACCAACAATGCTTGCTGTGTGTGTGCAACACTTAGCCCTTAAACATTTCAGAAGATGGCTCCTGAGCACAAGGACAGAAATGTCTACTCTATAAAATAAGCACAGGGTAGCAGTGCTCTGGGAATGGTCCTAATTTTGCAAAATAGGTGACTCCAAAGTTGGGCACGATGTCTCATGTTATTAATCCCAGCATCTGGAGATTGAAGCAAGAGGATCTTAAGTTCAAGGTCAGGGTGGACTACGAATGAAAAAAAGAAAAAATAAGGTGCTGGGGAGACGGTTCAAAGTTGAACACTTGCTGCTCTATCAAAGGATCTGTATTCAGTTCCCAGTACCTACACTGAGTAGCTCACAACCACCTGTAACTACAGACAGGCAGACACACACACACACACCACACAGTCTGTCATCTTTTAGATTTCTTCTTGAAGTTGAATGGTCTGAATCCCCATTCCAGGAAGTCGTGATCACATAGGACCTTTCTCTGGAGTCACCCCCAGGGAGCAGAGCTCTAAGCCCTGTGTTTCAACCCTAAACAAGGTCAGAGCTCATGGGGAAGGGGTGGCACTATGGACCAAGAGGCTTATGGATTTTGGGGTTAGCTTGTCATCTTAGAGACACACGGTGGAGGAAAGCAGGTACTGTGCTAAACATCAGCTGCAAATAAAAGTAGCATGTCCTCTGGCAGAGCTTTCTGGAGCAAAACACCAGAAAGTCTGAAGTAGCTGCCCTTTCTGAAGAGTGTCAGGGAGCAGGAGCTTTTAACAGGAGCCATCACCTGGGGCTGAAGAGATGACTCAGCAGTTAAAAGCAATGGTTGCTCTTCCAGAGGACCTGGGTTAGATCCCAGTGCACCCTGGCTGCACAGAGGCTCACAGCTGTATGTAACTCCAGTTCCAGGGATGTGACACCCTTTTCTGGCTCCCGAAGGCATCAGGCATGCATGCAGTGTACAACCACGCATGCAGGCAAAACGGTCAAACCAAAATATAATACTGAGCCAGGCAGTGGTGGCACACACCTTTAATCCCAGAACTTGGGCGGCAGAGGCAGGTGGATTTCTGATTTTTGAAGCCAACCTGGTCTACAGAGTGAGTTCCGGGACAGCCAGGGCTCTACAGAGAAACCCTGTCTCGAAAAACGGAAAAAAAAAAAAAATTATATATATATATAAACGACTCCTCTCCAGGGAGGAGACCAACAGACACACCAAACAACAGGGCATGCATATATATATATACTGAGAAAAATGAAGCTATCACACCAACCCCTACTTGTATCTTAGTTAATCCTCTGTAGAATAGAGGGCTGTCTGGAGTGGGGCTGGCTAATACTATGAAAACATAATTGTAGTTCACAAACTCTCAACAGTAGTAAGATCTTACAAAAACAAGTCCATATTCCAGCTCTTCTTTGGATCTCTTGTGCAACATTCTCAACACATTATTGAATGCTTCCAAGATTGGGAAATCATTAACTCATAGCACACTCATTTTTGGCTTCACTATGCAGCCAAGATTCTCCTGCCTCAGCCTCTCAAATGCTGGGCTTACAGGCATGTGCCGTCACAGCTTGGTCGAGGGAGGACTGTTAGTATGAACTGGCTTTCCTTCTACTTCTCCCCATTGCTCCAAGTTAATCTTTCTCCCTCATGCAAATTTTTCTGTGATGAGCATGAGGATACTCATTCTCCAAGTGCTCGCCACTCTGGTACCCAATGTTACTGATGCCCCAGGTTTGTGCAGTGGGATCTGGGAAGCTCCAGATGGGAGCCCTGGCTGAGCAAGCTGCTCAGCCTCCCTATTTCCTTTTCGTTTGTACAAGGCAACATAACAGCCTGACCATTTTGCAGGGGGTAAAGAAACCCATGGAATGTGTAGACAAGTTCCTTGAAAAAAATGTTCAGTGTAGGGTTAGAGACGGGACTTTATCCGACTTCTTTTCCTCCCCCACTGATGGAAGATGTATGCCAAGGTGCTTCTTTAGGCTCTGAATTACCCACTGCACCCCAGTGCAGTGAACACACTTCTAAAGAACTCAAGTGTCCTTTGTCTACTCACGGGTGGATTCTAGCATCTGTGAATCTGACATCTGTGCAAACTTATGTGAATATCTTTAAAATATTTGAAAATTGCCATTTATTGTATGCACATGTGCAGGCACACATGATACAGCATGCACACAGAGGTGCAAGGATGGGCTGCAGAAGCTGGTTGTTGTTTACCATGAGGGTTCTGGGAACAGAACTCAGGTAGTCAGGCTTGGATGCAAGCAGCCTTACCCTCTGAGTCACCTCACCAGTTCCAGGAGCTTGCCTTTTATTAAAAATACTTTTTACTTTTTATATAAAAATTTTCCCTTCCCTTTCTTCCCCCCAGACACTCCATGAACCCCTCCCTGCTCTCCTTCAAATTCATGGCATCTTTTTTCCATGAATTACATGCATGTATGTACTTGTGTGTGCATATATGTGTATATTCCTAAATATGGTATGTTGAGTCCATATGTTACATGTTTGTGTTTTCAGGGCTGACCATTTGGCACTAGACAACCAACTGATGTACTCTTCCCTGGGGAAGGCCACCTCGCCCACTCCCAGCTTTACTCAGTTGCCTATAGTTGTGTAGGGTTGAGGCCTCGTGAGGCCCTGTTATTTGGTGTGTCTGTTGGTGTCCTCCCTGGAGAGGAGTCGTCCAATTGCTGAGACTTTGCAGGCGTGGCTTGATGTTACTAGGCAACATCTCACAGCAAATTCCTCTGGTTCTTAGTCTTTCTGCCTCTCTTCAGGAATGTTCCCTGAGCTTTAAGGTACGGGGACCACAGCTCTGCATTTTGACTGGTTGTGGTTTTCTGTAGTTGTCTTCACTTAAGAAGTGTCCACTTTTCTTTGGATTGATCTGCTGCTTATAGATCTTAACTTGAAAGACAACCAAAGTCTTTGTTGGTTAGTGTTAAGAGCTGGTGACTATACATTGTAAATCCGTAAAATATAACAAAACTTTTCATTTAAAAGTAGTACGTGAGGGCCAGAGAGATGAATGGGGAGGTAAACGTGCTTGCCATTAAGACTGACAACTCATGTTTGATTCGTTGAGCCCACACAAGTGGGAGAGAACTCCCACAAGCTGTCCTCTGAGCTCTACTCATGCACCATAGCCAACACTGCCCCCCATAAATGAATGAGCAAGCATGCATACCATGGTATGGGAATCACAGGCCAGTAAACTGCCTCCAAACCTCTTGAGTTCAACCCCTAGCACTGCCTAAGTAGGGTTTGGTGGCCATCCCTCTAAGTCCAGCACTCAGGTTGAAGAGGCAAGAAGATCAGAAGTTCAAGCTCATGTTCAGCAAGTTTGAGGCTAATCTGGAATAAATAACACACTGTCTCAAAAACCAAACCGTTAGTAAGTCTCTGCTATATGCTATGCTCTCTGTAGTGCACTAGGTACTAAGCATGGCTCCTGACTCAGTCTCTCAGAACCATTTGGTATTCTGTAAGTATCAGACCTTCTGGCTCCCTACCTAAAAACCCAGCATGTGAGAATCACAGGCATCCCTCCTGTCCTCTGTGTATCTTGCTATCTTTAAAGTAAAAAGGAAGCCCAAATACAAATTCTCCTGTTTTCCCTGCCTAGCTGTGTCCTGGGGTAAGAGCAAACCTGCAGAACAAGGCTGATGTCTGTCCTTGAGATAGACACTTAGGTGATGGGAGAACAGGTCTTACTGGGCTGACTCCAAGATGGCAGCGTAGATTCCCTTCTCCCCCAGAACTCATTTCTCCGGGGCTGGATTTAGAGCACCAACCCTGCCCCCGTCACCTGCTACAGTCAACGTGTTAACAGACAACTCAAACGGTGACAAAGCTCACACACAGATGCTCTCTTGCTATCCTATCCCTAATCCCCTAGGTGGCCTCATATCAACAGACCAACTGAGGACTCGGAGGCTGCCCTCTAACCATTTATCCCCATATGACTCAAAAAACAGTGCTTTAAAATTTTAGGTAAACAAGCTGGCTTAATGGGTAAGCTGCTTCCTATCAGGACTGATGACCTGACTGTCTCAGGACGGACCCATACGGTGGAACCAATTCCTACAAGTTGTTCTCTGACCTCCACACACGTGGTGTAGCACAGATGCCTTACAGACAATAGTCAGGGGATATAATTTTACCATGTTTTCAAAATCAGCATATAGGCTTCTTCCTTCATCTAGGTATTTATTTTGGTTGCTCCCTTCCTTCCCCTTCCACCCTTCCATGCTTTTGCCTCCATGTGTTCCATCATCTTCCCCGCCCATTCCTTTAAACAAACAGCTCAGCCCATGCTAGTTTTCCTCTCTAGTTTACTGACTTTCCACCCTCACTTCCACTGACATATACATACTAACAACTAAAAACTCAGATCCACTGTCTATCCTCGGTTACCTTGCTTTCCAACTCCATCCATTTCCCCTGCAAATTTCATGTTTATGGTTCAAAAAAATCCCGTGTGTGTAGACCACATTTTTATCATCTTGATGGACATCTAGGCTAATTCCACATCTTCATTGTTGTGAAGAATGGTGATAAACCTGAACGTACAAGTATCTTTGCAGTTCCCAAGAGTCCCTAGGAGTCCTCTGGCTCGGTCATATGATAGTTCTAATCTTAAGATTTATAAGAGCTGGGCAGTGGTGGCACTCACATTTAATCCCAGCAATCGGGAGGCAGAGGCAGGTGGATTTCTGAGTTCGAGGCCAGCCTGGTCTACAGAGTGAGTTCCAGGACAGCCAGGGCTATACAGAGAAATCCTGTCTTGAAAAACGAGAGAGAGAGAGAGAGAGAGAGAGAGAGAGAGAGAGAGAGAGAGAGAGACTCTGAGACTTCTATACTGATTTTTATAGCAGCTGCACTAAGCCATTATATTTTAAGGTAGTTTCTTATGTAGCAAAACCTAAACAAATCCTGATCCAAGCAAATCGATCATTAAACAAACAGCCAAGGATGCCAGTAGAGGTGCTGCAGGGCATGGGTGTACCAAATAGTAAACTGGGAAAGCATCATAATGAACAGCTTAGTAGTGGCCCAGAGGTAGAGACAGACACCAGCAAAGAATGTGATGAAAGCCAGAGCTGAGGTCATAGCAGCAGTCTGCTCAGGTGAGGGAGCCAAGAACGGACCAGTGTGATCTCTCGCTAACAACACACACCCAGGCACTTCTACAGCAACCCATTCAAGTTTAGGGATCTTTCATTTCGTTTTGAGATTTAAGTTGATGAATGAAAATTGAGACGTACTGTTTGACACTCAGTGAAATAGGATACAGATAACATCATGGCTGACTCACTTCGAAAGCCCCCCATATGAACCTGGAGTGGCAGAGTGTCAAGGAACAGGGTTAGCATAAATGTGCCCATCTGAGGTCATGAAGCTGGTCAGAACCCAGATGTCAAAGTTCCATTTTTAAAATAAAATATAATGTAGATGACCTAATTTGAGAACTAAAACTCAAGTATTACTACTTTGGTTATCTTACAGAAACTAAAATGGTGGTTTCCATAGAAACAAGGCTAAGAAGTACAATGTAACACGCCATTGCTACTCACCTTAGTGTATTCCACACAGGCAGTGTAAACTCCATGCTTCAAAGTGTGAGATTCACAAAACCCCAGTTAGGGAGACATGATGGGTTGTTCTGTATGCCTTAAATCATGGCAATCTTGTTTCCCAGCCAAAGCATCCTCAGGAACTGGGCTGCCCCTGCCCTCTCCTCCATCCATCCATTTACTGCAATGACCACAAAATTCCCTCTGCCCCAATGTCTAGGATATATGATAAAAAGCAGTCAGGCATGATGATGCACCCCTTTAATCCCAGCACTCCAGCGGCAGGAGGATCTCTGAGAGTTACAGTCCAGTTAAAGCTTCATATTCTTAGGAGGTGTGTATCTGTATAAGAGGGTGGGCAGTGTGCCCACAGAACGTACCTTAGAAATCAAACCTCTAACCTGAATTATAACCCTGCATTGGGAAATGACCTAGTGAATATAAAGCTGTTAATTAAAAATAGCCTTTGTTACTTCCAAGTAACATTATGCAGACTGAGCAGCTAATTACTAGGAGGTAGTCAGTCTGCTCTCCCTGGTGGCTTACACAAGAGATACCTGAAAACAAAACCACAGCAGAGTAGACTAGAAATCCACAGTGACGTGAGTGCTCCACCTGCAGGCAGAGAGGTGCAGACCTGGGGTGAACCCTACACATGCCCCAGTGCTCAGTGCCGGCAGTCAGGGGATGAACTAAGTCAAGAGCAGCCTTGCTTCAGAACCAGTGACCTGAATGGATAGTGATCTCACCTGATGCCCCCTTTCTCCCTTACAAGGATAGTTGATGTCTGGCTGAGAGTTTCCCAAGATTGGTGAACAGCCAAGCAGTTTCTGAGCTCCAACTTAAACCTTCAGCAACTTACATATTTTCATCGGAGGCAGGGTATCAGTCTGTAGCCACACCCAGGTAGGGATGAGGGTGTGGTGGAAGGGCTCTTCAGACACTTTTCCTAGTGTTCAGACTTCTGTGACATAAATCAGGAACAGTGTTTATAGGGAGTAATAACTTATGGGGACAGGTGACATGCTGAAAATGGCCCGAAACACCAAGGAGGTGCTCTCTATTATCTACTCAATACCTTCTGGTTAAGGCTGTGCACCTTGTTATCCCACCCATTGGGTAGTAACAGGATGGAGGGTAAGCTGGTCCAAGCTACACACAAGGCAAAACCTTATCTCCAAAAAGGAGTATCAGAAAGACCAGTCCCCTTCCCCCTTACTTAAGGATAGGACAGAAAAGACAATCAAGATGCAAGGAGTTTGAAAAGTATATAAGAGAATTTCTTCTTTATTTACAATCAAGTTCTCTTGACACACAGTTAAATAAATAAAAGATGTGCCCTGGCCAGTGAATCTCAGCTTCCAACACTACCAGCTCTCTGGCAGCAAACCAACAGGTGAGCTGCAAGCAGGGCAGAACTGCTGTCCCTCTTCCCTAGCTCCAGCACTCATGTCCGTCCCTACTGTCCAGAGAACAGCGTGGAAGCAAAAAATAAAGTGCAAAGTAAATGTGACAAACAAACATGGTGCTTCAGACACCCAGACACTGCGCTCAGACCATGTGCATGGGCAAAGCAGGACAGAGAATGCTTTCCCAGTCTTCATCACAACCAGCTCCTAGGTAAGCTTCTCTTACCAAACACTACACTGCATGCACAGGCAGTGGATGAGCTCACCACTATCTGCTTCAGGTAAGCACTCAGCCACCTGTTGTGCACTTGCAGTGATGCAGGGTAAAGTTTCTCATCTTTGCTGCAAATTCAACCAGACAGGGAGAGGTTGGCACGGTCCTTTCCTCACACAAAGCTATGTGGAAGTGTTGGCAGGAAGGGAGCTCAGAGTTCTGAAGGCCAGCTGAAGATGCAGGTTTCATCAGTGAAACCAGACACACCACCAGCCCTGAAAACAGCTCCACCCATCCTTTGTCACAGAAGGATAGGCCCTGATTTGGTTTCCACTGACCCAATGCCTACAGTGAGCCCCCTGGGTAAGTGACCCCACAGAAAGGGGGTGTGCATCAGGCTACAACTTTGGAAAGACAAGGAAAAGCACAGGGGACCCAATACCCGGTGTGTGGGGTTGTCCTTGGCACTGTGTCCAGTGGGGAGACCCAGCAGGGACCCTGTGCTCCCCATGAGGTATGAGGTCAGTTAGTAGTGTTTCCAAACAAATACAGACAAGAATCCAAACGTCTGCTAGGGACTTGCAGAGTCAGTTTGGTTCAGTGTTGGTTCTTCTCAGCCATTAGAGACCTTAAATCAAAGTTCTCAGGAAAGCTATGGCACCACATGGCTTCAGCTCTTCTCTGGGAGGACTCATCACTCTCCAAGATGGGCTCAGGGGTCCCATGCTGCTCCTCAGGGTGCGGCATCAAGGCTGTGCCCACAGCACAGCTCTGCTTCCTTTGTCCACACTGACAACATGTAAGCCCGAGGGGGACCATGCCACCGCATTGATAGAAGAGCTTAAGGACCAATCAGAAGACTTCAGTCAGCAAGACACCAGGCCTAGGCATGTGCAAAATATAGGCACACCCACCCACAACAGGGCTTATGCTAAGAAAGCTGCACTGTTTCAGTAACAGTGCTGGACTGGACAGGAGACATTGTCTCCTTTACAACCAGGCCTTATCTGGCTCACCCCAAGAGTAGCCTTAAGGAAGCAGGGAGAGAGAACACTCAGCTCTGTAAAGGGGCACAACTGCCAGGTCGTGAGCAGAGCGTGCCGATCCACAGGAAGCCAGGGCCTGTGCTTTGGGCACAGAACTGGTAACAAGAAGCACAAGAGCTACCCATCCTATCTGGTGGACGGTAAGGAAGGTACGAACCTGGGAGTTACTGACAAAAACACAAGAGTCAAAGATGAAAGGGAGGAGGATGAGGAAGGAGCTGCCCTGAGGCTTTCCCCAGATCGATGGCTCTACCTACGGCACCTCAGTCTGTTGAGTGGTGAAGCCTGGCCCCACTAACCTTGGTCAATCAGCCCTGGAAATAGGGAGGGGAACTGTTTTCCAGGAGCCCACTTTGAGTTTCACACCCAACCAAAGATGGCATAAGCTCTGGGATGAAATCACAGGTTCTGCTTTAGATGTAGGCCTGAGTACATGCACTGGTGGGGCTCATCTTACCTGTGCTGTTTTGAAAGAACCTTCTCCACTTTCCCTGTGAGCACACTCCAGACATAAAGAGAACCCTCGGCTGAGCCTGCTGCCACGTAACTGCCATCAGGGCTGGAGGAGACAGTAAGAGGGCAAAAGCTATAGACCTCTGACCTCACATGACCACTCCTGTGCTCACAGATGCGGGTCATATGCTAGTTGTGAGCAGCCTTGTTCTTTCAGCCACCTGGCTACCAAAGAGCAGTGCCATGCTGCTGCTTGAAGCTCCACGTCCCCACTCATTGAAGACACAAGCACACACAGGGGAGCCCAAAGCCAATCTCTAAAATGCTCAAAGTTTCTGCCCATGAACAGGCTTGTTGTGTGGTTCAGCAAGAGTAGGCAAGGGAAACCATAAGATGTTGAGACAGGTTGGGGAGATGGCCTAATGTGTCAAGAGTGTTTTTTGCAGCATGAGGATCCAAGCTCTAATCTCCAAAACCAATGTTAAAAAACTGTGTGTGTGCATTTAAGAACCTGTAACCCAGGCCTGCTGTGGGAACAGATAGGCTTGCAGGCTGTCAGCCTAGCTCTAGGTTCAGTGAAAGACTGTCTCAAGGGAATAGGCTGGAGTAGCGGAGCAGAACATCTGATGCCCTTCTCTTGCCTCTGCATGTATACAAAAGCTCAGGAGGCCACATGCACACACACATCAAACAGACATTTTCCCTTCTATGACAACCAATCCCAGAATACACCTGAGAAAAGTATGGTACCAAGAAGGCAGAACAAGGAGATTCACTGTTTCACCTTCCAGTATCACCTCCAAACAGACTGTACCGTTCCACCCCAGGGACGCCAAGCCTTGTCAGTGTCAGTGCCAAGTCTTGGCAAGTTGAGTGGGCGAAAAGAACATGGGAACTCGCTCAGAACCAAGCATCAGCCAACCATGCTCACAATAAAAAAAAAAAAAAAAAAAAAAATTAAAAAGGAACACCATTAAAAACAAAACAAAAAGATTCCAGCAGGACTACCAGATGACCCTCAGACTCACTCCAGAGGTTAAGTTTTACCTCCCTTAAAAGGAAAATTGTCCACCTTTAACCTCAGATAAACCAAGCATTGGGTAGGACACGGCTACTAACCTGAACACAACCCGGGTCCAGTCAGAGCCACATTTGAATCCAGGTGCACTGAAACAAACAGCAGGCAGATTAGCTGCCACCTACAGTACACTCACCCAGCAGGACAGAAGTAGGCAAGGCCAGGCCCAGGGCCCAATACCTGAATGTCTGCTTGACAGCATTTGTCCGGAGGTCAATGACTTTTAGTAGGTCATCACGGGAGCAGCTCAGGAGCTCAGTTCTCTCAGGGTTTAAGTCCAGAGCAGTGATCTTCCCTAATAGTTCCATCTCTCGGACCACACTCTCTGATCTAAGGGAGACAGCAGCCTGAGACCTAATGCAAGTGGGCCACCTCCAACCTGACTAGGATGTCATGTCACTGAGCAGAAAATGCTGTCACCCACTTAGATCCAAGTCTTCAAGGGCAGTAAGCATGCACACAGCCTCACTACTACAAAACGTTCCCAACAAAAGGTCCGGGGGAATGTTGAGGACTAGAACTGGTAAGGGATTTTTTTGCCTGTTTTTAGAACAATAGGACAATTACCAACCAGAACTCCTGATAAGCAAGAGTGAACTAGGGCAATTAATTACACAGCTGGCATGGTTCTTACTTTCTTTTGTGGGTTCTATGGACTGACTCTGCGGCCCCATGTGCATCGTAAGCATGTGTCTTCCAGATCCAGATCAGTACGATTTCAACGGTGTTACCTTTAGCTTTCACACAAGGCTGGCATAGAAACTGCTGTGGTATGTCTAGGGAGCCCACAGGCCTTGTCATGATCAGGTAGCTTGACTGAGGTTGCTTCAGACATGGGACTGGATGATACCACAGCACAGCTGTCACTGTGCACCTCCACCTCTTACATGCTCAAGCCCAGAGGTCAGCTAATAGACCCCTAGTAGAAGGGACCTAATGGTGGCACTCAACAATGGTTTAGCTGAAGGTTTTCAATGACTTATTTGTTGTCTTAACTGAGCAGCAGTTTATCTTGTCATTATATATACAGCTCCAGACTCCAACTCCAAATCTTTGGTATGTGGCCATCTGACTATCAAGTTAAGTAAGGGATTGGCTAGGAGACTTGTAACATCTGGTGAATTTCTAAACTTCCATGTTTTAAGTTCAAACTTGAAGTTTAGGGGAAAAAAGATTAAAACTACAGTCACAAGCATCATACGCGTATCCAGAGCCTCACATTCTTATCCCCTCCCCACCCTTCATGAGCTGCTACACGGACTATGGCCTCTGTATTCAGTCCAATTACCGGCCACCTCTTTCTCAGCTAGCAGCCCAGGGCTTCATTTCACTGGACTTCTTTTGGTCCTGACAACTCTCCTGCTTCCAACCTTGCCAGCAACAGGGATCTCCTAGCATGTCCCTATCTATGCCCTCCTGCCATGAACTCTGGTCCTCATCAACACTTTGCTTTCAGTGTGCATTAACCTGCTCTCTAAAGACAGGAAAAAAGTCACCGAACAGACTACATGAAGCCATTGCTTTCTTTTACCACACACAGCTCAAACATCAAAGAATCCCAAGTGGCTTGTAAAGCAGGTGGACAGCTGATCCCCACTCACCCCATCTCATTGGCACACGCACCCCACTTACTGACAGCTGCACCAACTGGGTGGGTATGTCATTCAATGACTTTCTGTCACAAAGTCCAATGGCTTCTCCAGACTAATTCCTATTCCCATCAACAAGGGAAAAGGCCTGTACTTTGTCTTCCCTGTTTAATCACAATTTGCCTAAAGGTAAGAATGAGTATCTTCTCATCTCTGCTCATCTTACAGCTGGCAGAGCATCTGGTACAGTAAATGATGGCTGGACCCAGAAGACTACTTTTTATAAAGAATAGCACAGCCCAGACCCAGCTGTCCTGGCACTCTGCCAGTCCCCGAGTACAAGAACACACCGCTACACAAAGCATGCGCACAGCTCTTTATATGTTCTCTCTCTTCAGCCTCCCACCAAGCTCTTAAGGCATCATACCGGATATCCCAGAAACGAATTTTCTTGTCAAAATGTCCACTCATTACACATTGCTCAGTGCAAACAATGTCATTGCAGCTGGATCCTGCAAACACTGTTTTTATACCTAAAAGAAAACCAAACACCATCGATTAAAGGCAACTACATGGCTAGTACACATATAATATAGCTACTATGCTCTTGACCACTGAGCCCCTAAAATCACAAAATGAAATGAGACCTCAAGCAGAAAACAACCCTCGCTACCCCAGTGACCCTCGGACTGAAATGAACCGGGGTTCAGATTGATATGGGAACATCACCTCACCACTAATATCTACATAAACACACAGAGAGACTGCATTTCCTCACAGACTTTGCTGCGGAGATCCCAGAGTTTGAGGGTCCGGTCGTGACTTCCTGAGACAATCCGTGCATTGTCCAGCAGGAACTTGGCAGAGAGGACTTTCCCGCTGTGGCCTGTGAGTGTGTGCTACAAGAGAGGACACAGCCAGGGTGAGACTTGGGATAACACACTGCCTTCCTGCGGGAGCTCCAGAGCCAGTCTCAGAAGGCCCTGAAATCTTCACAGAAAGGCACGTGTGGCACACGGAGCACACCTTCACCGACTTAGCCTTAATCACAGAAGCCACATTTCTGACCTAAGGAGGAGCTTCAGAGTTTTCAAGAAGCTATTTCTGGATGCTGCCAAGAGATGAGGTATTGCTTTAACTTGATTATGAATGGCACCCAAGGACTGATGAGTTGAGGCTTGGCCTCTATAGTTTGTGGCCCAGTGAGAAGATAACACACTATACCCCCCTCACCCCAAGATTGGGGCTCTGGACTCTTCCTGTTTTGCTCTTTGTCTCTTACCATGAGGCAAACAAGTGCCTCAGATACACGACGTACTGTGCCATCACAGGTCAAAGCAACCACAAGCTAAGCTTCTGAAACCTGAGCTGAGCTGCTGATGTCAGCTACTTTGTCCTGTCTTACTTAGGTCTCCCACAACAGTGACAGAAAGCTGGACGACACAGGGATCAAGACCACAAAGACAAAGGCAGGTATCGCATACACAATCCCAGTACTTGGATTCCTGGAAATTTGTAAACTCAAAACCAGCCTGGGCAACAGTAAGACTTTAGGATATATGATAGCTCAGTGGTGGAGCATTGTCTAGCACATACGAGGCTCTAGGCCCCAGCACTGGATGGGGTCAGGGGAAATCTACTAAAGAGAAATGCAAACCCAATCTTAAAAACAGCACCATATTCCTTAAACTCCTTGAAATCCAAAAAACAGAAATGAGAAAGCAAGAAGAGGATGGATGCTTTTAAAAGCCCTTGCCTCCATCCCTCCAGCGCTGAGATTAACAGGTTCACCACACTAAGTCTAACTCAAAGTAGCAAAGACAGGACTACTGCAGGCATAATTTACAAAAGGAAACATCGGAATTCCATATACACAAGTAGGGGGACTATGGGGTCTTTAAAATAAGAGGTCTCAGCTTAAAATGTCAGATCATCGCCAAGGCCGCCAGCACTCCCAACAATCAAATCCCTTGTGACTGAGCTGTCGGATGTCAACCAGTGTCTTCTCTGGGCTTGTCAGGGAAGACAGAATGGAGACATCACCGCATGTCAGCTACTGGTTTTGCCCATGATAGCACTACTAGAGCATGATGGGAGAGAAATAAGCAGCTGGGGATGTAGTCTGCTGGGAGGCGACCTTGGAAGTCAGACCTTTTACTATTCATCATTGACCTCTTTCCAAGGTAGGTTGTTTTTTCTTTCTTTTGAGAAAAGATTTCACTACGTGGAAGGAGGCAGCCGTCTTCTGAGGGCTAGGATTAAAGGCATGCGCTAACATGCCTGGCTTTTTACTTTTACATATTTTTTAAAGAAAGGCTCACTGTGCACACCACTGCAGTTGCCAGGGGGTTGAGAGACGCTGGGTCACCCAGAGCTGATGCTATGGTAGTTGTAAACAAAACTCCAGTCCTTAACAAGAGCAGTTTGGTATTCCACTTTGGCATTTAACTCTTCAGCCCTCTCATTTTCATATACAACAAACAACAGCAACTACTACTACTACTATTACTACTACTACTACTTATTGTGTATATGCCAAGGGTAGACAGTTCTCTTCTTCATTTACATGGTGTGCAGGGATCAAACTCAAATGATCTGACTTGTATAGCAAGCACTTATTTGCTGAGCCACCTTTGGCTCCCCGGGAGTCATTTTTTTTTTCTTTTTTTCTTTTAAATTAAAGACAGGAAGGGTCTCAGCCTTGGCTGTCCTATATCTCACTATGATCAGACTGAGTTAAAGGTATGCACAACCACACCTGACTAGAATTATTTTTGTAAGTATACACCCCCAGAGTTTGAAGGGTTCATTATTGTTTTAAAACAAGAATGCCCTGGACTAGTAAGATGGCTCAGTGAGGACCCACATGGAGAAGCGCCTACTCCTCCATATTGTGCCACTTCCACACAAGTGCCATGGCATATGCACCTCCCTCTTCCACACGAATAAACGCAGATAATTTTTCTTTTTCTTTTCTTTTCTTTTTTTTTTTTTGGTTTTTCGAGACAGGGTTTCTCTGTGTAGCCCTGGCTATCCTGGAACTCACTCTGTAGACCAGGCTGGCCTCGAACTCAGAAATCCACCTGCCTCTCTGCCTCCCAAGTGCTGGGATTAAAGGCGTGGGCCACCACTGCCCGGCTCTTTTTCTTTTGTTGAGGTAGTATCTATTTAGACCTGTCCTGTAACTTACTGTAGATCAAGCTGTCCTTAAACACAGATATTTAAGATATTCCTGTTTCTGTGTTCCAAGTGCTAGGATTAAAGGTGTGTGCTATTTTCCCCTTTAAGAGACAAGAATGCCTTTACAAGCTGATGCCACTTTCTCCTTTCTTCTGCACCAGTCTCCCGTTTCTAGCTTTAATAGCTAAGTTCACACACTAAGTACATCCACGCATTTCTATAATCCTAATTCCCAGCTATGAGAAAACTTTTAGGGCTTAAGGTTTTTAAGAACCATAATTCATATGCTGATGTCTTAATCGACAAGTTAAGCTAAAACAGATTATTAAATATAACTGGTTCTTAAAAACTCAAAGAGCCCTGAGATGATCATTCAACAAAAATATGTTGAGACAACATATTTTTGGCAAATTAAGAGTGCAAAGGAAAAACACAGATTTTCTCAGAAAAACATGAATTAAATATTATTTCCATAGAGAAGTACACAAATCTAATTAAACAACTGCACACTGATCACCACATGCAATTAGAGTACATTGCTAGCTTTTTCAACCGTGTCTTACCCGTAATCGATAATCATCCACAGTCCAGATTCGGCTTGCAAAATCATTTGAAGCTGCTAATAGGTAAGCTCCCTACAAGAATAAAAAGAAAAACATTTAGCAAAATTCAGTTCAAAAAAATACCAATTTCCAGTTATCAGGTCCAAGAAGGCATTCAGATGCTTTCAACTATCCTTCTAAGCTAGATACATCATATAGCATGTTGCCAGTGTGTTGACAATCCTTCTAAGCTAGATACATCATATAGCATGTTGCCAGTGTGTTGACAAGTACCCTTACCCAGTGTTGGAAGCTGAGTCCTTCCCTCCCGGATTCACCCGACCTCACAAGAGTGCAGTAGACAACTCAACTCACACTAGAGCTCAGCCTCACCCACTCACCTTTCCCTTCACCACTGTCCCCTTAACACCAGGCAGGATTTCCTGATAAACTGACAGGCAAACCAGAGAGCCTGGAGACCCCCACCCTTCTAGCTCTTCTCCTACCTATCCTTGAGGCCATCCATCTTCCTCTGCTCCAACCTCTGGAACCCGACTACTCAATCCTACTTGGGCTTTCAGGGGCCATTTCAGACTGCTGTATTCTGAACCTATTTTTTTTTTAAAACCTCTCAGGGACTGAGGTAGCTCAATGGTAAGGCACTTGTGTAGCATGTCCAAGTACTTAGGTTTGAGCCCCAGAACTGCCAAAAACTTCTCTTAAGATGTGTAAAATGGCCGGGCAGTGGTGGCGCACGCCTTTAATCCCAGCACTCGGGAGGCAGAGGCAGGTGGATTTCTGAGTTCGAGGCCAGCCTGGTCTACAGAATGAGTTCCAGGACAGCCAAGGCTATACAGAGAAACCCTGTCTCAAAAAACAAAACAAAACAAAAAAACAAAACAAAAAGATGTATAAAATGGCTTTATGAGTGTCTAACCCTTTTGACACCATATACTTCCAACTGACCAGGCTTCTTTCCTTATGTTTCCCCCAGTATCCAGGCCACCCAGCCAGTGCCCATCCCTTCAGATAAGGTTCTCAGGTTTGTGAGAAGCAGATGTGGACAGTACCTCTCCCAAGGAGGGCAACAAAATGGTGCAGGACACAGGGGCTACCAGAAAACAGAAGGTCCCATCAAGCCAGAAGTACTCTTGAGCAACAGGGATGTTACCATTACTCAGCAGCTTCTGGACCTACCCTGCTCCAGTTCTTCTCTCTGCTCCTTCGCCTGCAATGCCCACCCTTTGCACATGACTTTGAGGTCTGCCTCAGATGGTTACTCTGTCCCCTAAGCTAACCCGAGAGGTGTATTACCTTAATACCACGACCTGCATCTCAATATTTTCTTGGCATTCTCTTTAAAATGGTGTGTGTGTGTGTGTGTGTGTGTGTGTGTGTGTGAGAGAGAGAGAGAGAGAGAAAGAGAGAGAGAGAGGTTTTCTCTCTTTCCACCATGTGGGTCCCAGGAATCTAACACAGGATGTCAGACTTGGCAGCCACTGTCTATACTTGCTAAGCCACCTTGCTGGTCTGGCTCATTTAAAGGGAAATTTTTCAAGAGAAGACACCACCCTGACTCCTAGGAACTGAATTCAAACTGCAGAGAACATGGAAGTCTTGTAATTCTGTTGCTGTTATTGTTTTGTTTTTAATTTCAAGAATCAGCTATCTTTAGTTATTATTATTATTTTCTTAATCTCTAAAATTAGCCAGGCATAGTGGAGCCCAACTGGGATGCAGAGGCAGGCCAGCCTGGTTCTAGGACAGCCAGGGCCATATAGAGACCCTGTCTCAAAAGGCAATCAAAAACCAACAACCTAAAATCATGATATTAGGTACTCACAGCACTATCAAATTCAATGCTTGTAATTCCCGCATTACTGCCAGACAGGGAGCCCTTGAATTCACATTTATCTGCATGAAACAAAATTCAAGCTAGTAACAGGGTCCGTGAGAGCCAATCATAACACTGAACAGCAGCTTTCCTGCAGCACTACAGACTCAGACAAGATAGAAGAGAACAGGGGCATTCCGCTGCGATTCGAGTCCTAAAACAATGCAGAGTCAGGCATGTCACATGCATGTTTCCAAGTTGCCCTTTGGGACACATGCAGGACTTCACATTCATTCTCACTGAATTTTGCTACATCAATGTTTGGGCTTCTATCACTATTGATGGAAACTAAAAATTTTGAAAACAACCTCCAACTTTCCCTAATTCCTGTTTTGGTAATGCTCACTTCATTATGGCCTGAAAAATTGTTGGACACTATAATCCCATCAATCAAGACAGTCAACTGTCAACACCTCCCTCCTTGTGTACAGTCCCCCTCACCAACAGTTCTTCTCTTCCAGCCCTCCATTCACCCTTCTCATCTCCCCAGAGGAGTTTACTGACCCAAAAACCCAAAACTATGCTGCTATTTAGTTACCAGCTAGGCAAGTGCTCTACTGCTGAGCTATACCGGCAACTGATTCACTTTTACAAAGAACATTTGCCAAGATTTACTTCCTTATGGTTGAGCTTTATCTTCTGACCACTTTAGTCATTCCATCTGTCCAACTTCTCTGAGCAAAGCATGGCATTCTTGAAGGCTTTGAGACTAAGGGGTTTTTACTGAGTCACTTTCCTGCAAATGCTTCACCAACAATCAATATATTCAGATCAAAAGGTTCAATAGACTGCTTGTGCTCAAACATCGCAAACAATACCCCGTGTCTGTCTTTCTCTCTGCTCCAAAGCCTAGAGAAGGCTTCAGTGTTAAGAGCACAGGATTTTGACCTCAGCCCCAGAGAAGACAAAGCAGGAGAACCATGAGTCCCAGGCCAGGCTGCACTCCTAAAGAACAAAGGGCATGTGAGCTCAGCCAGTCCCAACTCCACTACTCATACATTAAACAAATTAAATGTAATTCAAAGTAAAATAAATTTAAAATAAAGAAATAAGTCACTCAGCTGTCAACAGAGCCTCCTTCTAAGGATACCAAGACTCTTACCTCCGAATGCTTCCCAAAGTTTAACCCTGCGGTCCATGCCTCCAGTGGCCAATAACCGGGAGCCTGGACTGAACTGTACTGCATTAACCTCTCCGTCATGTGCATCCTGCAAGACAGTACCTTGTTTCAAGCTGAATTATCATCACCCAGGAACCTAAGACATACATACGCTCCATCCAAATGCTTAATCCTCTGCTGAACACTCAACCGTAAATAGAGCTGGATCCAACTACAACTTGTGAGTGGACTCTGGACCCAAAGTCTCCTAAGATTCTAGTTTCACTTTATTCTTCCACAATTACAGTGGCATAAATTCATCCATTTGAATATAGTATTATGTCACTGTGTAGACCAGGCTAACTACAATGGCATTGTAACTAAGCACTTGGGTTACAGGGGTCTGCTACCATGTTTGGTTTGTATTTACTTAAGCAAAATGTATTCAAATCAGCCAGGTGTGGTAACATACACTTTTCCCTCTAACTCAGGCCCTCAGAAAGCAGACTGCTAACAGTTTAAGGCCAGAGAGGAAATACAATAATACACCCCCACCAAAAAAAAAACCAAAAACCAAAAGCCTTAAAATTAATATATATTGCCTAAAGTTTGCCTTTGCATGTGTGGGCCAGAAGAAGGTATCAGATCTCCTGAAGATGGAGCCCAGATGGTTATAAGCTATCTGATGTGAGAGCTGGGAACCAAATTCAGGTCCTTATTAAAGAGCAGCAGAAGGCCAGCCTGGTCTACAGAGTGAGTTCCAGGACAGCCAGGGCTACACACAGAAACCCTGTCTTGAAACACACCCCCCCCCCCAAAAAAAAAGAGCAGCAGAGCACACTTAACTACTGAGACATGTCTCCAGTTTCAGAACGGCCTCTTTTGTGCCAAATACTAGACTTACTCTTATTAAGTATCACTAATATCTAGGTACCTGGTAACACAGAGCACCCTAAGGAAAGCTTTGTGTGTGTGTGTGTGTGCGCACACACATGTATTTTGTAGGTTTCTCACTCTGCCTTAGTACCCCAAGACTTCTCACTGAACTTCAAGCTATGCTGGCAGTCAACAAGACCCTGTAATTTTCTGTTCTCCACCCCTCTGTGCTGGGGTTACAGGCACAGAGCCTTTCAGCTTTCTAGATGAATTCTAAGGATATGAACACAGGTCCTCATAGACTGCAGCAAGCAACCTTACCCACTAAGCCATCTCTGCAGCCCCAGCTAAAGTTTTTCTTGGCCAGTCCTAATAATACTGTGAGTCTGTGTAACTCATTCTAGAAAGATGGCACTAGAATGTATTAAAAGTGTGACGTTCAACAAATGTTTAACTTCCTGTAGCTTCATTTTGTTTATTTACCAGAAAAAAATTTTTATGACCCACATTGTGCTTGAAAAAAGAAAGATTAATAAAAGTGCTATTTTAGGAGAATTATAAGTTCTTCACATGGAAATTCCTTTTAAAAAAAAAAAAAAGAAGAAAGAAAGATAGATTGGAAATTGATTTCTGGGTCAAGCTGATCCTTAACTTATATCTCATTTCTACTTCCTGAGTGCTGGGATTAAAAGCATGTGCCACTGTGCCCAGCCCTTTCACACAGGGGAATGTCTAAGATTAGTATGGATGAACACCCCCATCCAGAATGCGACCAGGTAAAAGCATCCCACATGAAGGGGAAGAAAGAGATGGTAGCACTATACTCCCTCAACACAACAGTGGATACAGAACTACTTACAAAGCTGATGTCTAGGTTTTGCTCCAAGTCTAGCAAAGGCCAGGGAGGCAGCATCTCCCTAACTGATTGAGACATATAACACTTTGGTGATTTGACTGTCAACTTTCCTGCTCATGTCTAACTGGAAACCTGGTAGCTGACCTGACCTTTTCACCTCATGTAGCTCTTCTTTTTAACAGCATTCTGTCCTGAGGTCTCAGATTGAAAACTTGAGATCATGCACTGTCACACCCATCCGCCACTCATCAAGACTCCTGCATCATGGGTTCTGTTGGATAGCTGTCAGCTGTGAACTGTTCACTCTCAGAACACACACTGGCAGAGTCCTAAACTATCAGCTGCCCCACCATCCCACGCACATAACTTCAATGTGCTAGGAAACAAATGGGCTGCTGGGAGTGGAGGGCAAGGAAGGGCTGTGACGTTCAGTGCAATCAGACCTTTTACCAATCATCACTGACCTCTGTAAGGTATGGCTCTGCCACTGCCCTATCCAACTCCTCCTCCAAAGCAGGACTCATTCAATACTGAGCCTCAGTCAGCTCACAGCAACGACTATCAATGAAGCTCTTCCAAAGCCCTGAACTGAAAGTGCCACCACCCAGGAGCCATTCCACTAACTGAAAGCAGGCTTGAGCTGCATGTCCCTCTCAATCCCCTAAACTTGCCTTAACCAACTCCAGGCACCACTGCAAGTCATGATGCTTCTCTGCTTCTTTACCGTTTTCAAGGCTTTGAACAAGGTAGACCGTTTTCTCAGGCTAGACCAATTTCTGTTCTAAAACCCAACTGGGACTAAGGTTAACTGTTACTGCCAGAACCCAACTTAGATTCCCAGGTACTACATATAATGTTTTCTGTCCAATGCTGTGTTCTGGTTCCATTCACAGGCTATTAGTGGCTAACAGTCATCCAGATATAGTTTGATTTATGAAACCCACACCTGCTCTGATGGACGTCATTCTTTTTAAATTTTATGTGTACATGTAAGAGTATTTTGTATGAATGAATGTTTACGCACCATGTGTATACCTGGTACTCATGGGGCCAGAAGAGTGTGTTGGATCCCCCGGAACCAAACTGTATGGACAGTAGTAAGCTGCCATGTGGTGCTGAAAATCAAACTCCAGTCTTCTGGAAGAGCAGCTAGTTCTCTTAACCATTGAGTTTTCTCTCTAGCTCCCCACTTTTAACCTGAACTATTTCTTTAGTGCCTCTGAAAAATATATGCCACCATCAGGAATTTCACCTTAAACTGCAGCTAACTGGTAAAAACAACTGTCCACATCACACTGCTTCTTCTCCATCCCTAGTTTTCTCTTGCCCTACTGCTCAAGTCACCAATCTTCTTAGCCAGCTAGCTGCCTGCTGCAGAGGATGTCCCTAACAAATTCTGTGTGCTGAAACTAAGGACAACATACCTTAACTCCTTACAGGTCACAAAGCCAGCAGGTCTAAATAAGTCAGCAATGGAAAGCCTAGATGTAGCTCTCAAAGGACCAGTTAGCTCCAGATCCTGCTACTATTCCAGGCTCAGAGGGGACTGGGTACAAAACATACTTACAAAGACATACGAGGCAGTAGTTGGGACTCTCACATCTTTACCAGAAGCAGGATGAGTGTCCACGATATCCTGGGGGACTGGGATGGAAGAGACAGAGCGTCTCCTAAGGAATAACACAAAGGCAGACATTATACAAAACTGCACAGGATCAGTATCCACCAGACTGCCAGAAAGGCCTCAATGATGACCTTGTTTAAGCAGTGTCCCTGTACTAACAGCTGTAGTCTTTCTAGACCTGCCAAAATTCAGGATTCATACCATCTCACTTAAATGCCAAGAGAGAGTTAGCACATACCTTACTTCTTGTATGCTAATTCATAGACTCCAAAACCCAGCACTGAAGCAGTCTTGAGTGAAAGCTGCTTGCCCTGTCAGTCAACTGAGGAAAAACCTTCTTGACCTAACACTCTAGCTAGCTCAGAGGTGAACTCTGGCACTTTGGAACACTGTTGTACGCTGATTTCCATGCCTACTGACAACCACCCTCAGCTTTTACACTTGTGGTCAAGGCAAAGTCAAATGCATGCTAAGAGGAAGAGCATCAAGAGCATGAAGACTGCACGGAGCTCAACCTGACTGCCCAGCTCAAGGGCTCCAGCATTCATTCCTAGGAGCATGCAAAGCGTCCTGGTTAGCATGTGGACATCGATGATTGCGGGCAGCATAGCGTGATCAGCACGATTATCAAAACCCACACTCGCATGCTGGGCTGAGAAAGGGTAATATTTTCACCTGGCAGCATCAGAAGAATGATGTCCCAAAAGGGGAGATTCGGACAGACTAAAGGGAAAGGCCATAGGTCAGCTCGCAGCAAGATAAAAAGAAAGGAAGTCGCAGAAGAGAGGAAGAAGCTAAATGACAAGCTGAATTAAGGCATCCATGTTCTTGGCACCACTGAAATTCTGGTGTACATTAAAAATAATACATCACATACATATGCTTAGGTATAGTCACACATTTTTAAAAGGAAAGGTGAAGGTCTTCTAACCTACCCAAAGATATTAGTGATAGAATCCAGAAGGCCTCCAGCAGGCTGCGAGAGTCGCTTACTAAAGAGGAGGGGAGGATAGGTTTAAACCTCAGAAACATTTTGCCCCCAAATCAAAACAGCCCCTAAAAATAAGTACCTGGGAATACACTTTCCATTCCCAAATCCCAGCCAAGACAAACTCAACACAGCATTTGAACCACCAGGAGATAGTAAGGAGGGAGAAGGAAAACCCAGCCTACAGTCTTAAAAGAAACAAAGGCTTCCCAGGATTAACCTGATCTCCCTGTAAATGACAAGGAATCTGTTTAACTCTAAAAACTTCTGGGTGTTCATGGTAGATCCAAGGTATTCTTGCAACTCTACTTTAACAAAACCCTACAGTATCTATCCTTGTGTCCTAGGCTCTGGTCACCATGTATAATAAAGTTTAATGGTTCACCCATCTCTCAGGCCTTTGTACCTCTTTGTGTTAAAAATGCCAGGCCACCTGTACTCTGCCTCCCTCCCCCCCACTCTCCTCTCTCTGGGGTGGAAGGGGCTTGGGGACTCTGGGTATATATAACTAGGTTCTCATGTCATGTCCACAAACGAGCAGTCACAATGATGCTGGCGCTCGCCTTTCCCCCACCCAGCCAGTCCACTCACGTAGCTGTTCTGCTGATGGCTCGCACTGGAGAGGTCTCTTCTGTGTGATCTGAGGTCTCATCCACAATGACCTCAATGTCATCATCCCTGGAAAGACATAAAAGAGAATCTATCATTGTCCCAAACAGGAGCTCTGCAAAGGCCAGTACCACATTCTAGTGATGGACTCTCTGGAGACTTCATTGCAGAGTGATGGTGAAGAAAAGGGAACTACACTATGAGAGAAACATAAACCGTTTTACCTACTCAAAACCAACAATGCCAACTGAGAATAACTTTCCAAAAGCAAAACCTAAATGCATGTACTTCTGTCACTGGAGGCTCTGCACACTTCCTGTAATATCATCTGGTCTCAACATGCTCCTTTTTGGTGTATATCCCAGTGGACGCCAGGTCTTCTAGACGGAAGGGGTGTATGGCTCCAGTTTAAACCATTCCTCTCCACTTAAAGCAATAATTTTATTTTTTAAAAATGTAAGTTTATTCATGTATGTTTAGCCTGCATGTATGTATGTATGATGCTGGGTATCTGGGGAGGTGAGAAGAAGGCACTGGCTCCTGTAGCTGGAGGTATATAGATGTGAGCCGTCCCAAGTCCTAGAACTGAATCCAGGTGCTCAGCTGCTTTAAACTGCTGAGTATCTCTCAGCCCCAGGAACCAATACACATTTAAGTAACAGTGGGTCTGAAGCTAACATATTCCAGCAGAAAATCCATCATGAATTAGAGCAGAGAAGACTGTTAGTGAAATACCCATCACTTAACAGACCTTCCAGGACCAGGCTCTTTATTTCCATTAGTGGTGGACTAGGGAGAGCCGACTCACTTTCATTTCTTTTTGCAGAGGTCACTGACCTTATGTTTAAAAAACTGGACAAACTTCCACAAAGAGAGTAAGAGACTGAAACCACAGCACAGATTACATGACCACAGGTCTAATGAGAGCAAGGCCAACGATCCAAGTGTCTACACAAACAGTAAGGTGGCTCTGTGTGCAGGAAGTTAGTTATGAATAGCTGACTGCTGTTAACAAGAAAAATTTCTTGGAAAGTAATTTGGTGATATATCTGAAAGTCCAAAGTCAACACATATTACTTTAAAAATTTCATCAAGTAACTGATTTGAAATACGGTCAAAGACCATTTTCAGTACAGTATTTCTAAGTGTGACAAGAAGCCACCAGAGTAAAATTAACTGAAGTAGTCATGTGCATGATACCTTTTCAGTGGTGGTAATGTTTTTATTTTCTGCCTTTAATATTTTAACTTTGGGCTGCGGCTATAGCTCCAATCCCTAATACCTCCCCATAGTAAAATAAAACTTGTTTTTTTTTTTTAAGCTTTTAAAGAAATAAAACCATTTTAAAAATCATAAAGAGCATAGTTTTGATTAATTTCTCTATACTTACTGTTCAACAGGTAGAGGCTCCTTTGCTGCTTCTGCAAGCTCCTTCTGCAGCCGTGCTTGACGCCTCCTGTTCGCAAAAATAAAATGAACAAGCAAAATGTTAAATCTCAACTGCTTATGAAAGCACCGTGTTTCACTCTCAACAAACTTTTAGTTCTGAAGGAATATTTGAATATTCAGTTCAGGACTGAAGAGATGGCTCAGTGGGTAAGAGTGCTCACTGCCACAAGCATGAGGATCTGAGTTCAGATCCCAGCATCTATATAAAGGCCCAGCATGACGTACCCCTATAACCCCTTTGGGAGTGCAGACAGGAGGATCTCTGGGGCTTGTGTTCAGTGCCAGCCTAACTTCAGGTTCAGTGAGCAAGTTACAGCACAGTACACCTGCAGGGACTCATGTCGTTCCCCACACTAAGGAATGTTTAAGTCTTTTCAAATAACAGCTAGCTAAGTATAGCCAAAGACACTCAAACACCTAAATACCGATTAGACTCCCCACTATAAAGAGCCTCCAGGGCCAGTTAAAAGGTATGTGCTACCAAGCCTACTGACCAAAGTTAGATCCCTTGTGGGCGCCACCTGTGAACTGTGGCAAGTGCTCTCTCACACACAAAAGAAAACTGGCCTGCAGAGACCCATGGCTGCCTAGGACAAAAAGGTACTTCAAGTTGATCCCAGGGCTAGTTATGGCTATGACTTGGCTTCCTGTAGTGAACTATCTTATTAACCCAGCCACAAAACAAAACAAAAAAAGAAACCCAGTGACTATCACAGTCTGCAGACACTCAGGTCTTATGTTATCTCTAGGTGATTTAGGCTACCTACGGAAATGCAAATATCATCTAAATAGCTACAGACAGTCCAAAGATGTGGGCCTACTGACACAAAGGGACAACTGCATCACTGTTCCTAAGTAAGGTACTCTGAAACCCTTGGACAGCTGAAGTATACAGAATGGTAACTAAGATCAGGCAGGGTCATGGGTTGGACAAACCACTAAGTGGTCAGCATCTTACCCACTGCCACCCCTCTCAGAATCACATCTCCCTACTTTTTAGCCAAGGTGGTCTGTTCCCTTCCTTGGCAATTTTACGTCTCTGTGAAGGACCTCATCCCCACACTAAAATTCTAGAACTGGCTTTGATTTCACATTTTATGTGTGCACACAGGAAGTGTGGGGGCTTATGTGGAGAGGGCAGAGGGGAACTTGCAAGAGTTGGTTTTCTTCCCACCGTGTAGGTTCCAGGGACCAAGCCCAGGCCGTCGTTCTTGGCACAGGTGTCTTTGAGTAGTAAGCTGTCTTTGCTAGCCCTGTAGCACTGCTTTTGAGCTACAATAAAAAACTGTTGGAAAAAATTTTAAAGCCCTACTGAAAATTCTCTAATGTAGAAAAGTCCTCTAAATGACTTATTAGAATCTTGGAAAGGAACAAGGCTGTTGTCTGAGGGCTGTCTTATATTTGTAACTACTGCAAAGAATGAAAATTAAATTTCACAAGATAATTTATCAAAACATTCCTACAGCTGAGAGGTACCTGGATTTAGCATATAACACTATTCTACAAGGAAGCTGCTGGCAGACTATCTGAGGTCTTCTCCTTTCTCCAGCCTAGATTCTATTCTGTATGGTAAGAATAAAAACACAAAGGGGAGAGGCACAAGGCACCTGCAGTGTTTCTCTGATAGTCTGGATGTCCTTTGAATGGGCTATGGGGAAGATAATCTACCACTGAGACGGAACAGGAACAGCCATCTCCAGTCAGTGTGGTTGTATCAACCCAAGCCAACCAACACTACTAGAAGCAAGAAAAAGAGAAGCAGACAAGGCTGAGCTAGCAGAAAGGGCACACAGCAAGAGAGTGTTAAGTCATTTTTCAGGGTCTATCTTGCAGTCACAGATGCCACTTCCAGATCCCCTGGAGTCCTCATGACCCTAACTCTGTCCATGTAAGCTAACCATTTAATAGAAGTCCACATGCAACAGCAATGATGCAAAGGATGGCTAACTTTTCCTTAATAGAAGTTTCAGGGGCTGAGAATGCGGCAGTTGCCCATCATGTGTAAGGCCTATTGGTTCAGCCCTTAGTTATACAAGAAAACTTCAGAAAGGTAGAAAAGATAAAAACAAGAAACAAACAAACAAGCAAGAAAACAGAAAACAGCATCTCATCAACCCCAAATCAAAGTAGAACACTTTATATTTCATATTTCTAGTTTTGTAATCTCAAAACAATTAGAGCTATGAATCACTCTTCAAATAGATAATTTTGAGGCTGGGTGAGGTGGTCTACACCTTTAATCTCAGCACCTGAAGTCAGAGCCACACCTGGCCTATAAAGCTAGTTCCAGGACATTGAGAACTATACAGAAAGACTATTAAAAAAATAAATATCAGGGCTGGAGAGATGGTTCTGCAGGTAAGAGTATTCCTGGCGTGCAAGCATACATGTAGACAAAGTTCAATACAATAAAATACATAGGTAACTAAATATTTTTAAAAACTGAACTAAACAAACAAAAAAGCCCTAAAATGCATAATCTTAATGTCTTCATGAAATTCCACTGTATGTGTGCTTAAGTCACAACTTAAATGTGAGGACCTAATTTTCTTCACTGCGAATCATGTGCCACCTTGACTAACCATCGGTGAATGAGTTTTCCCACTTCCTTGGGATGAAGTCCAGCAAGTGGCTAGTCTAAAGCAGCCGCCCGCCCGGCACTTAGAACACCTGCCTCCTGAGTTCTCTGTCATCTTTACAGCCATGGCCACTGCTGCTTGTCGTACTTGCCACTTCCCAATGACTGCACGAGAAGACTTGACTTTAAAGGAGCATTTCAAGCCTAGTGGGTAAAGCTGATTGCTGTGTAAGTTTGATTATTTGAGTCTGGTTTCCTGACACCCACATAAAGGGGAGAACTGATTTCAGTGTTCTCCACCTTCCACATGTGCACTGTGGTACATGCTTTACCTTCCCTACCTTGTGTGTGTGCGTACACAAGAACTCACACACAGTGATGAAATAAAAGAGCATTTCTTAATTTGCTGTTCTCTGATGTTAAGAAATCTATTTTACTGTCACTCTATATTTGATTTTCTGCCTGGAAAGTTCCTAAATATCCCTAATTTAGGAACCCTTCATAAAATAATCAGCACTCATTTGCCTTCTAACTTTTCCTCTAGGATGTAATCTTTCCACTAATGTGAGTATGTAACATGGCAGGGCAGGCACTCACCATTAGTCCTCGGAACTTAGCCCTAACACCACTGTAGATGAATTAGTTCTTTTCTGCCTGCGCTACAGACGGAGACTTTCCAGACAGATGTATTTAAGTGTGGTCTTGCTGTTTGAATGGAAGTATGTGTAAGTAACAGTGAGCCTTGACCAGGATATACAGTCAGCACCTGTGTGTGCACACACGAGTCCTAAACCCCTGCATGTCCTGTCACACAGATACAAATTCCTAACATGTAGGGTGGGTGGCTTCCCCATTAAAACAAGTGTTGGATACTGGTCAGAAAGGTGTTCTTTTCAAAAGCTTTGTTGTTGTTCTAGATTTATGAGGTTTTTAATCAGGATTTAGTGGAATGGTATTAACTGAATGGATTTAAAATTCCTTTTTCAATATAATGCATTTAACTGACACCCCAGTGGCCCAATCTTTTAATTCCTGGCATAAATCCTACCCAGACTTTGCCATATTAAAAAACATCAACAATGAATTTAGAAATCTCACTTTTAAATTCCTGAGATTAAGCTATATAGAGTCTTCTTACTAGCAGAATTGGAATTTTTATCTAGGACTTAATAGCTTCATGAAGTTGGGAGGTGGTAGGAGACATGCACCAGAGACATGCCTCTACTAGAACAGTGTGATCCTAACAGTGTATCTCCAACCAGGGACAGATGTTCTTGCAGATGTCTATTTCTCTGATTCCCACATTTCTACTGTGGTTAGTGCTCTCTGGCTCATGACTCTTACCACCACTATCACCCTGATAGCTGCCAGGCATGGTTTTCCTTTCAAAGAACCAGGCTCTGCTCCACTAACCCCAGAGCCCACTAACTGCAGCTAGATGTCCCACCTGGAGTCCTTCTCATTCTCTGCATTGAGGCGGTTGGCTTCTTGGGCCTTCTCAGCCATCCACCTGGTGACCAGTTCCTGGTTCTCCTCAGTAGTTTTCCTCAGTTTCTCTTCTAGGGCAGTAAAAGTAATCTGCAGGGCATCATACTCATCCTTCAGGGTCTGGTTGGCTACCTCAAGGTCCTGCAGTTTGGTGCGCAGGTCCAGGCAGTCTGTCTCCAGGTCAGAGATGGTCTGTAAACACTCTGCAATCCTGAAAATACAATTTGAGAGGAGTGTTCCCTCATCAGAACCCTGTAACCACAGTCAGAGCACCTGGCCGAGCACCACCTAGGTGAGCTTGAGCAAGCAGCAGCAGAAACATTGGCCACCATGCCTGGCCCATCTAGCTCCTTGGTATGCAGAACAGTTCAATAGCAAGCTCTCAGGATGAAGCACCTACTGACCACAAATGGCTAGTATCAGTAGTTTTTGGGAAAACAGAACCCGAGGGAAGGGGAAGCTCTAGGCATTTCCCAAGTAGCAAAGGGTCTTGCAAGGACCTCTCCACTCTAAGGCACTAAATCTAAGTCTGTTTCTTTTGTCTGCCAAAGTTCTGGCTAGTTAACAATCTTTCGGCTCACAAATGTATCTTCTACCACCCAATAGGCATATGCTTCGCCACTGTGGCCCTGCTTCTAGTGGAAGACACTGGAGACTGCACACCGTGGTCATGAAGAACTGAGAATGCCTCTACAGCATTCACTTGCAAGGGCCATCAGTACTTCCTCAGGTAGGTGTATAGCACCTAGGAGCCCAAGGGCATCACCCTTGCTCTTCTTAGAAAAGAGCGCCAGGTTGTAAGCACTGGAATACAATTCTTGCTGAGAGCAGGGTGGCTCCCACTTGCCAGCAGCCCTGCTCTGACTAGCATGGCACAGCAGATGTGTGAGCCCCCAGCAGACCCCCAGGACACATGGCCTCTACTTACTTTGCTTCATTCATCTGTATCTCCTTGTCCTTCTGCTGCATTTGGTTATTCAGGTCAATCACCGACTGAGCTAACTAGGAGATAAGTAATACTCTTGTAAAGAAGAGACTTTTGAATCTCAACCACATAATGGGTTACTATTTCCTTAATTTTTAAGAAAGAAGTGCCTGTGGGTTGGGTAAAGTTAAAAAGGAAAAGGGACACGGTTGCAAAGCAGGCAGGCTGTGTCTGCTGAGCATCTTGGTTGGCTTTGAGGTCTGCACAGAGGAAACAGTCTACTCTTCCACCTTGTGGCTGACCCAGCTGAATACGGTAAAGGCATTTTCTAATCTAAGATCAGAAACTAGAGTACAACACTCCCCCGGATATCTGAGGGTTCATACTTAAAAGTCAATGTATCAGGAAGACTTTTAGGGGATCACATAATAAATTTTTTTCTCTTCAAGACTTCTCTACCGGTTTTCTTATGCCGTTGTAAAGAGCACTGGTCTGGTTTTAGCTCACCACCTGTTAACAGGCCTCATGGTGCTTGATGGTCTCCTCTGTTGTGTCCTAGGCTGCCTGCTGACCCATCGACCACCCTACCCCTGCCTCATGGAGAGTTTGCAATGCCAAACTAGACCTTATGACTAAAGTTTCAGGTCAGTGATTGTTTTCTTGCCTCTTCTTAGAGAGCCCTACAAAGAAGAGAGGGGCTTTCTTTACCTCCCCACGTTTCTTGTGTAGTTCAGTCAGCTCTTCCTGGTGTTTCATCTTCAACTGAGCCATTTCTTGTAGCTGACTATCATTCCACGCACCATCATGTCCAGGGCTAAATCATCATCAGCCACGCAAAGACAACATGCAAAAAAAGGAGAGTGAAATAAAGAATCAGACTCCAGATCGTTCTAAATAGGCAATAAATCACTAACTCCAAAATTGAATCTTGCACAATCTACCAAACCATTCTGGTATCTGAAACAGTGGCAAATCTCGAGCCATTCTGGGTAGAAAGAAGGAGACTGGTGATGGTAAACCAAACACAACCACAGCTGCCAGTCAGCTCAGGAACTAAGGCGAGGCTCCTGAATAAAGTGTAGGTGAACAGCCAACATGCCCACTCATTACAAGTACTGCATATCCCAGTCCTGTGCCAGGCACTACTGGTTCTGTTGAGAAGGGGAGAAGGGAGCACAGAGCTCTGCTCTCAGGCATCTGACAATTAATAAGAAGCAGATGGGCAAAATCAAGTAGTATGTGAAGCTACATGTTACAAAGAAAGCACAATCGAGGAAAGGAACAGGGTAGAAAAGTCTGGGTTTCACTAAAGTGACCAGAAAGAAACGAAGGGCAAGATATGTACTCACCCCTACCTAGTGAAGGATCCTCTGAGTAGAGGGGGCTTGCACATTACAGACTTGGGAGGGGCACAGTGTCAGTGAAGGGAACAAGAACCAAGACTTAGAAAGTAACATTATGCCGAACCTCCCACTCCCCTGGACTGTAGTGAGGCATTCACTCACTGATGAAGGGTTTAGCTTCTGGGATGCGGATGGGGAGGGAGTACAAGGAAGGAGCATAAACACTCAGACCAATTAGCAGGACATTGGGTATTCCTACTACATAAGTAGCTCTCAGTGGTGCCACTAGAGACAGTTGAGAGTCTAGACCCATTCTGGAGTGTGGATGTGGAGAATGAAAGGCTGACAGGAGCCAAGGATGACTCAGGGCTTAGGACCTGAGCAACCAGCAAACAAGGTTATCATTAACTGTACGGCAAGACTCAGGGGGGGAAATGCCTAGACTAGGACAGAAGGATTTTGTTATGGCCGTCCACACTGAAAGCTCACAGGTAAGGTCAGCATACAGATGCGCATGAAGCTACAGGACTACAGGACACCACAACAATGATTCTGTTTGGGGAACTTTGTCAAATATTTGATACTATCTCAGAAACAAGACTATAATGAAAACCAGTGAGAGGCTCTAAAATACAAAGGTAGAAGGGTAGAAGGGTAGAGATAAAAGTTAATCAGTTAACAGCTGCTGGCAAAACAAACTATGAGGAAACCCAGACTTAAACCCCACAACAACAGACCTCCAGGGCCACTAACCCTGATCAGAGAAATATCTGGATTCAAACCCAAACAGATCCAGAGGTAACTATTTCTCCTCAAGGAATGCCTGCCAGTCCCAAAGAGCTCCTCTCCAAAGCTCAAGGGAAAACAAAGAAAAAACCAACCACTAATAGCTCTGGTCGGGTGTGGTCACTACACATTTTGACAAGTGCTATCTGCTCCCAGTAGCCGAAGGACTAGTGTCCCAGGATCTGGCTCTTTATTTTCCATTTATTTCAGAGATTCTGCAAAATTCTGGCTGACTACAACTGAAGAGAAGGTTCTTGGCAGGAACTAGATAATCATTCATAGTGACTCTGATCTGAAAAAAGGGACAGAAAAGGGGCAGAAGGCTGGACAGTAATTAGAACATCCACACTGACTGGGCTGCTCCTTAGGATTTAGGATACAGCACATGATGAGAGAGGTGATGGCAAAGAGCAACATAATAAAGTGGGCGTGGCCATGCATGCCTGTAATTCCAACCCGAGGAAGGAGGAGCTCTGTGAGATCGAAGCCAGCCTTTTCTACACACTGAGTTCCAGGACAGCCAGGGCTAAATAGAGAGGCTCTGTCTTAGAATAGCATAGTAATATCACATAACTCAAACACCTACTTAAAATTGGATTTTTATCATACATCTAAGCAGAAATATTCATTTATCTCACCCTTTTAGGCAACTGGATACTTCCTTAATCAGAGCCCAAGAAGTAGAATCCAATAGAAAAAAAAAAAAAAAAAAGGTACACTACCCTGTGTGGAATGCACAAAGCATCAAATATAATCCAGCCTATAGGCTGCCATTCAACACAAAGTCTCAAGAAATGAAAGCTGTAAGAAAATCAAGTCACTCCTCACACATGGTTAGAAGGGGTTGAAAAGAGGAACAGGGAGGACTTCCTAGGATGGTGGACTGCAGACAACAGGCTGTGGAGACCTGTAGATAGAAACAGCACCTGTAATTGCTAGGGACAAGGTAAGAAGGGGCAGGTCACGGCCCTGCTTTGGGACCAGTGACTTCCTTCTACTCACAATGAAACAAAGGGACTGATACCGTCTGTGAGCACTCAACACATTTCCAAGCAAGCATCCCTTTGTGCTAGTCTCTGGCTTGGCTTCTGTCCTCACTAAGTGGATTTATTACCTCTCCCCTCTGCATCCTCTGGCCATCTTACAGTCAAAGTCGAAAGTGAAAGCGACTAACTATAGTTCAGGAATGAAAAGGTGGCGGCAAAATAAATGTAAACCACTGGGCAGAATCAGGAGTCTGAGGTAAAGACTCAAAAGCATGAGTGGATATGGAAGCATCTAGGGCAAGAGGAACCCCAGACGACTTGTGGAAAGGACAGCAGTTAATGGAAACAAGGCAGTCAGGAGGACTGGATGTTTGTGGGAAAAGACAGACTTCCAGTAAAACAACCACTCAAGTAAAATCCAGATAATTACCCACCTCCCGAGCAAATCAATTTGTTGATGATAAAGGAATACATTCACTGTGCTGACTGCTTTCATCAACTCAAGCTGGGGTCATTTGAGAAGAGGAAACCTCAACTGAAAAAGGGCCCCATAGGCAAATATATGGAGCATTTTGATAAATGATTTGGGGCCTAGCCCACCACGAGTGGTGACAACCCTAGGCAGGTGGTCCTGGGTATATACAAAACAAGCCGGATGAGCCATGGGGAGCAGTGTTCCTCAATGACCAATGCTGCAGCTGCTGCTGGCAGATTCCTGTCCTGCCGGAGTACCTAAGTTGGTTTCCCTTGATGATGGACTGTGACTAGGATGTATAAGCCAAACAAACCCTTTCTTCCACTAGTTGCTTTTGATTATAATCTTTATGACAGAAACAGAAACCTAATTAGGACAGTCACCAAGAGCTTACTAGACAGCCCAGGAGTGCTGTTACACTCGGGAGGTAGGGAGATGCAGATCTCCAAGTTTGAGACCAGCTTGGTCTATAGAATGAGTTCCAGGACTGTCGGGGATACACAGAGAAAGCCTGTCTCAAAAAAACCCAAAGAGCTTACCCAGACAGAAATAGAATCTTTTAGCTGACTGAATCTAGAGAACTAGGTACAGCTGCATTTCCTGTAATGAAGATGAAGCAGATCATTGTTGAATAATATCTTAAACATGACTCTTCAGGCCACAAGGCAGGATCTCCTGAACTGTGATTAAGTAAAAAAAAGAACATTAAGCTGGGCAGAGCCATCTCTTCTCTAGGATTTTTCTTACCCTATCACCTCCCAGAAGACCTTGCTAGATGGACAAAAAGCTATGTGGAAGATGCATTTATAGGCAGAAGAAAATGGCTGGGCACATGTCTCATTTCTGGTTTTGTTTTTAAAACCTTAAGTTAGCTACCTTGTTTTTAATAATTATTAGGTGTCAACATGCAAAAAGAGTACAGATTTTTGATTAAGAATGGACACTATTCCTACACAAGCCACCAACTATGCACACATCACAACAGTACGGAGAGGACAGAAAGACCAGGACCCCCATTTGCACTACTAGAGCATGGCTTTCTAGAACATGGCTTTCCACTAAGGCCCAGTAAACAAATCAAACATTCATGGTGTTTGTCAGGACTTACCTTTCCCATTAACAAATACTGCTACTTTCCCAATCGAACTCTTGAAAGAAAAAAGCCTGTTGAACCTGCTAATTTAATGTCACAAGCTAAAGCTGAAAAATACCAGACTAAAATATCAAACAGATAGGGCCGGAGAGATGGCTCAGAGTACTGACCGTTCTTCCAGAGGTCCTGAGTTCAACTCCCAGCAACCACATGGTAGCTCACAAGCATCTGTAATGGGACCAGATGCCCTCTTCTGGTGTCTGAAGACAGCTACAGTGTACTCACATACATAAAAAAGATAAATAAATCTTTAAAAAAAAAGCCGGGCAGTGGTGGCGCACACGTTTAATCCCAGCACTTGGGAGGCAGAGGCAGGCGGACTTCTGAGTTCGAGGCCAGCCTGGTCTACAGAGTGAGTTCCAGGACAGCCAGAGCTACACAGAGAAACCCTGTCTCAAAAAAACCCAAAAAAACCAAAACCAAAAACAACAACAACAACAAAAAAAAAACAACAAAAAACAACCAGACCAGTACTATAATAACTTTAATAAAAGTAATCTGTTTATTTGTCAGTTAATCTTGTTTTAATAAGGCCCTGGAAGACTACCCAGGAACTCAACTGTTTCTGATTATTCAACTTTTTAAAAAAAAAAAAAAGACAGGATCACACTATGTTGCATTAGCTAGCCTGGAACCTTCTATGTAGATCACTAGCTTCAGACTTAGAGATCTGCCTACCTCTATCTCTCAAGTGCTGGAATTACAGGTGTTCAACACCAGATACAGCTCCTTGTTTTTGATTACTCAAAAAGTAGAACCCAGTAGATTAGAAGAGACTGACATAGGTACCATGTGAACAGGGCTTGAGAACTTTCTCAACCTGATAATACTGTACTATCTGATAAGGCTTCTAAAAGAGAGAGTGTATGTGTGTGTTCTGAACAACCATTTTAGTTACAGGATTTTAGGAGTTGTGATTTGAAGGGAATTGAGACAAACTGGGTTAGAAAACAGTGTCTGTTTGCTTTAAAGGTGGTAACTGAGCAGGGCATGCTGGTGAGCACCTATAAGCATCGGGAAAGCTGAAGAAGGATCACTACAAGTTCAAGACTAGCCTGGGCTATAGTGCGGGGTCCTGCCTAAATAAATAAATATGCATGAGAGAGAGAACATAAGACAAGTTTCAAATAAAATGTTCAACATAGATTTGTTTCAGAATACCTTATTTCGTGCCTATTTGGTATGTCATGCTTTTCAGCTTGTAGTTTCTGGGTCAATACTGAATGAAGATCCGACTTTTCCAGCAACTTGGTATCTGTATACATAAAAAGAAAAAAAAAAAGCTATTATTGTACCATGCACATGTCTTATAAAGTTTGGGACCAAAGAAGCACAAGATGTTCCGAGCATGTGTCATCATTAGTAGGTGTCAATCTGTTTGTGGGAGGCTTCGTCACATGTTGTAGTAATCTAGGAACTTAATTGCTTAGACCTTCTGGCCTAAGCTCGTGAAGTCCAACTACACAAACCCACAGACATACACCTGGAGAAGGAGCCCTATAGGGAAATTTAAAATGGCTTCCTACCTTATGATTTTCCACCTTTGGAGTAGGAACAAAGTACCATGCACCACAGCATAATGAAATGCTAGGTATTATAGAGCTTTATTGATGAGTTTAACTACTTTTTAGGTCAGGGCTCTGGGAAAAGCAGAAAGTCTAATGGACTGGAAATAAACATTGGAGCCAACACAGGAAAAAGGATGAAATATTAACTTATTATTATTATTATTTTGAGACAGGGTTTCCCTGTGTAGTCCAGTCTGTCCTGTAACTTGCTTTGTACAGCACCAGGCTGTCCTCAAATTTAGAGATCCGCCAGCCCCCGCCTCTCAAGTGCTTGGATTAAAGGTATAAATGTGAAATATTTAGACTTCTCATTGGCAATAATGAAATAAGAGACTGTAAAAGCAGGCAGTAACATGAAAAGGTTGAATTAGAAAGATGTCAAAGACCACCCTTAAGGCTTCTTGCTCAGGAAGTTGGATGGAGGTTTATGTCTAAATTCTATAGGAAAGACTTCGGCAATAAAACAGTTCTTTCTGCCCAAATGAAATGGCAAATAGTATAGGAATTCAAAGGGACAGGGCTTGAAAGATGTCAGATTCAAAAGGCACAGTCCAATAAGGTCTGATTGAGGGGGTTCTGAAGGGGAGATCCTTCCACACAAAGATTACAGCCTATAGTCCTATAACAAAAAGCAAATTAACAATAAGGAAACATGACAGTTTATTCATGTGGAGCCATGCAAAATATAAAAGGAGGTGAGAAAGTGAGGTTTAAGATTCTCTTTTCCAGTATCTAGTTCTTCCTAGCTATTTGATGAGATTACTATGGGGAGAATGTGGAGCAAGTGTAGTTCAGTAGAGATGTGTAGTTCAGTCTAGCATGCTTTGGGCTCGGGGGCACAGTATTGCCTAAAGGAAAAAAAAAAATTCAGTTGGTAAAAGAACCCTTCTTATGCTCCAAGGAGAATTGGGAGTCAAAGGGTAGCTCTGAGCCAGGGCAATGCCTTTAATCTCAGCATGCTGTAGACTTAAAGAGCACCCGAGTTGGAGGCCAGCCTGGGTTACAAAGAGACCCAGTTTCAAAAAATAAAGCTCCAACATCACCAAGCAGAACAAGAAACTGACCATGGGAAGCTTGCAGAACTTTGAAGGTGGTTATAAATCTGAAATACAACCAAAGCCAGGCCCTGTGAGAGTCCCACTTCTCCTTAAAATGGAAGTGCAGGAAACTTTTTCCTGCATTTGATGAACTTCAGGAGGAAGTGGTTCCTTGACTAGCAAGACAAAAAGAGTGTGTCACTCAGTTTCACCACAGAAGAACATCCTGTGAGAAGAGTGGGTAGGGCTTTTAAAGGACACCAAGCATTTAAGAGGGCTCCTTCATAAAGGTTTTCTCCTGCAAAGAAGGAGCGACAAGGGAGCCTACACCCACCCAAGGCCTCTTTTCATGCTTCTCTTCAGGCTCAGACAGAAACTACACAAGGAACACAAGGAAGATGGTCAGAAATGACCAGCCTGAGAAGGCTAGAATGAACTAGGTCAGAGTCAAACTAGAAAAGATATGACCAATGCCCTGGCCTATGAAGAAAGATAGAAGGAAGCAAAGGTTGTCTGTCCAACCTGCTCTATTGGCCTCTCATACTGTGTTCTCTTCTCTTGGCTCCTCAAACAGCGGTTACTTGACAGACTGAAGATCAGCCAGACCTTACATTCAGTAGGATTAGCTTCCTAAGTTGCAGCTGTCTGGTGCCTTCACTAGCTTACCAAGTGCAGAGCCCCCATCCTCCAATGCCTATAAACACAAGAAACTTCTTTCTTCTGTGCTTGCTGTTAGATGCCCCTGCTCCAAGCAGACTGTATTATTTAAGGACCTGATCACCTGAAATTCATCTCAGCTCATCCCTCCAGAACTTGGAAAGAATCTTCATTATTTAAAATACTTAACATCTGATTGTTCAGACGGTTTGACACTCTACCAATATACCTATCCAGTTTTGAAATTAAAAAAAAAAATCAAAACAAAACGAAAATGACTCAGTTTGTCTCCATGATTATTACAGATGGTGTTTAATGCCCTTATACACACTCTGTTTTTATGAAGCAGGCAGGGCACATCTTCACTCCCATTTTAAAGATGCACCAAATCAGAACAGTGAAAAGGTCCGTAAGGACCTAGAGGTTTCTGACCCAATCTGACTTTTAACTACATTATCTTCTAAAGAAAAACAAGAAAGGGACCCATGAAACATGTAAGCAGATTCCTGGGCTACAATAATAGCCATTGCTCTCCCAGAGTACAAGGGAGGAACACACCAGAGACAGCATCCCTTTTCTGCTCTTCTTTTAAAGGGCTAAGTGCAGCAAAAGGACCATTCCTCGGGAGACCCAACAAACGCAAATGCACAAGCGTCTTAAAACTAAAGTCGAATCTCAGCCCCAACATTAATCCATACTGCAACTTAATCATGGACGGCCTTGATGCTTCATAAAATTTAAGATGAAATAATACACGCCAATTACATAAAGTGCTCAAACGTGTGTGTAAATCAGAACCACGTAGGAAGCATAAAAAAAGGTGTGGAACAATTTATCTTCTGCCATTTATACTGGCTTAATTAGTCTGGGATGTTTCTGATTTTCAAGAACATTCCCAGATGATTCTAATGTGCACATAACTACTGACTTATCCCAATCAGAATGCAAACAGGAGTATAACTATTTCGAATCCCTATCCGCAAAAACTTATGAAGACTTTGCCCAGGTTATCTCAGGAAGCAGACGGGACCTCAGGATCGAGGAGTGACAACTTCTTCGTTCAAATGTCAAACAGATGGGCAAAACTGGGAACACGGGGCACGAAAATGCTCGTGAGAACCCACTTTTAGAATACAAAAGATACTTTCGATCCTTAAAATCGCAAAGAGCGGCGAAGAAACCACTTCTATCTCACCTAAGGCTTTCAACGATAGCAAATGAGCCAATGTACAAATTATAAAACTCAAATGTGTACAAACAATATGGAGAGGCCTGAGATGTCAAAAACCACTAGTTCCACAGCACTCCGAAGAGAACGTCCATCTTTCAAGTTAATGCTTAAAAATCAATCTCTGTCTTGAACTCGATCCTTTAAATACGATGTTTTTGGAGCCTGACTACCTAAGAGCATCGGCGCCGACTGGGTGGTCGAGATTTACAACCACAAACGATGTCTGTGGAAACTTGGAAGGGGAACCCTCCATGATCCCGCCCAAGGTTTAGGTCAAAGAAGGGGAAAACAAGCAAAGAAAGGGCTTGGGGCGTGCGGGTTGCAAGGTCCCCGCCGAGGTCGCCATGCGCGCGGGCCGGGCTGGGGTTCTGCCTGGGGTTCCCGCTGCTACGCCGCGTTCCACTCCCCGCCCCGAGCCCGCGCGTGTGGCTCACACTGCAGAATGATCTCCTCGAACGCCTGCCTCTGCAGCCGGTCCCGGCGCCTCAGTTCTTCCGCGATGTGACGCTTCCAGCGGGGAAAGTCTGCGGCGCGGAGGCCCGACGACATGCCGAACGCTGCCCCGGCGCCTCAGGGCGGCCGATCCGCGCCGACACTGGGGGCTGCAGGCTGCAGCGTGCCGCTAGCCGCGAGCGAACAGAAGCCGGCCGCCGGAACCTCACCTCCACTCACAGGTTACCCCTGAGGCTCTCCGGGATGATTTTCCGGTTCCTGCCGGAAATTATTTTGTAGAAGGCCGGAAGAACCGCCTCTTTGCCGTACTTCGTAGGCCGCGCACAAGCTTGAGGCCGGAGACGTCGCGGGACGCTCTCAAATGACGCAATCTTGAAGCCGGAAGCGTCGGTGATGAAAGACAGCCGCAAGGAGGCACCCTGACTTGCAGAGACAGGAAAGAGGCTGTTTTTTGTCCGCTGCGATCTATTTCCTTGCTACTTTTACGTTGTGTGCTCGTGTGCGTTTTCTTTCTTTCTTTCTTTCTTTCTTTCTTTCTTTCTTTCTTTCTGTCGGCCTGGTTTTTTTTCTTTATTTCAACTCTTGCTACTTTTACATTTTGTGGTATGTGTGTGTGTTTCTTTCTTTTTTTTTTCCTTTTGCCGGCTTGCATTTTCTTGATTTCAGCTCAGAAGTGGGGGCCACTCCCCTGTGTGTAGTAAATGGTTGTCGTTGAGTGACAGCCTCACTAAGCATTAGTTGCCTAACCTGTAAAATGGGCATAGTAATGGTACTCAACCGGAATGTGAAAGGCTATGAAATGTAATTTTTCTCAGCTGCATGGCAAGTCTTTCTTTATATGGACAACTGTGTCCCCTCCGAGACCTACCCAAACTAAATTTTTGTTCATGCGTGTGTGTGCCTTCAAGGCTGCTCTCAAACTCCTGGACTCAAACCATCTTTTTGGTCATTTGGTTACTATGCTCTCAAAGGATATGAATCAGTTGAGAGACACCGTTTAAAGAGAAGTTTAGCAAAGTAAACACGGCAAAGAGAGAGAGGAGTGGACTTTTTAAAAAGATATCTGTGTTGGGGATTTTAAAGATTTTTTTTTCTTAATGAAAAGGTGGGTAGCATAATTCATGGAGTAAGGCTACTCTTTTCCCCTTCCAAGTCAAGGAAGACTGACTCAATCTTTTAGGGTACTTCTGGTTTTCCAAAAAAGCCAACAGGTTGAGGCTAGCACACGCGCGCGCGCGCGCACACACACACACACACACACACACCACAGAAGACCTGAAGCCTTGTTTGGTTATGTGTGATTATTATTATTATTATTATTATTATTATTATTATTATTAGCTAGGAGAGAGGTCTGCAGGCTCAAGGACATTTGAGTACATTGCTTTTAACAAGTTAGTAAGATTTGTAACAAGGGTCAGTGAAATGGCTTAGCAGGTAAGAGCAATTGTTGCCAAGCCTGATGACCTGAGTTCAAGTCCTGAGACACATACAGTAGGAGGGAATAATTGACTCCTGCCAGTTTTCTTCTAACCTCCACACATACATACACACTGGGGCACTCATGTAATCACATACATACAACACAGGTGCATGTGCACATACAGTTAAAAAAAACTTGATTAAAAATTATGGGGCCACACAAAGTAGGAGGTCACAGAAGGGAATAGAATGTCAGAGAATCTCCTAGTAAGAAGATAGTTCATATGCACCTAACCCTTGAGAGACTTGAGGCCACAGTGAGTGGGGAGGTCTGGTGGGAGGAGTGGGGAGGAGGTATGGGATGAAGAGCAGTCAGAGGGCAGACTGGGAGGGGGATAGAGACTGATCTGTAAAAAAGGATTTAATAATAATAATAATAATAATAATAATAATAATAATAATAATAGGAGATCCTTCGTAGACAGTTAAAAACAGAACAAGCATGGAACAGAGAACAGTCAGGCCCTAGACCTGTAGTAAGGACACCCCAATAGTTGCTCTGAAGGCATTCAAAGGAGTCTGGGGAACCAGATGTAAGTAATTTTCTCCTACAGGGAAGTAAATGAAGAAGCAGGTCCTGGAAGTTACAAGAAAATCTTCAACCATAACAGTGACATCAACTGCAAAAGACCATGGCATCAACTCTTGACAACTAATCATGATAATTTTCTGACAGGAATATAATTAAAACATAATTGGTATGTTTGCTAATTTGCTCAGCCAGCATCCTCTTGAAGTTATGTCAGATAATATTTTGATGCATAACCATATGTAAAAATGTTTGTCATAGCATTGCTAATAATAGTGTAAAGTTAAGAGGTGTTTTTTCCAACTTGAAGAGATTGGCTAATTTATTGTAGATTCATTGTCAGTTGCTCATAGAAAAAGCAGCATACGCCATAGATCTTATGTGTTAAGTACTTGCCTGAAGAAGCCTGGTTAGATATGGGTTCAAACATAGGCAGCTGGATGCCAACACTGTGTCCATAACCACTCACCCACATGGTCTCTTGTCCAACTGGCATTGCAGCTCAGCTTGACTGGGACCCATAAAACAAACAAATGTTATTTTATTTTTTGTTTTTACAGACAGGGTCTCACTATGTAGTTTTGGCTGTCCTAGAACTCTATGTTAACCAAGCTGGTCCCGAATTTACAGCGATCAGCCTGCCTCTGCCTCCTGAGTGGTGAGACTGAAGGAATGTGCCACTACACATGACTAGAAAACAAATTTAAGTAATTTGTAATTCATCTACAAATTAGCCAGTAGAGAGGGCTTCCTGACAGGCAGCAGACAGTGATGGAAGGCCTTGGTGCATTTGCAGGCTTTAAGGAAAACAAATGGGCCAGAGATGAATAACAGCAACAGGAAATGAGGTTGTCAGAATCTTCCAGTGGCTCATAACAGATTGGAAGAGATTTCTCTCTGTTCTGGTAAATACCGAGTGTCTACAGGATTCAGCACGCTTTGCTGGGAAGCAGTATGTGTAAAATGGATTCTGATTGCCCAAAATGGGTATAAGCAGAATATGAAATATCTCCCAGCAACATGATAATCAGCACAGATTTGCTCACAGGAGTAGAAGGAACGTCACTTACTAAAGCTCTTTGTGGAAAGTCTGCTTTCACTGAGACAAAGCACTGCCTGCTTTTACATAATGGATTTTCAGTGGCATCATTTCTACTTCTGAGAACTTGCAGGAGATTCTCATTCTAAGTGTATGTTGTGTGACTTTCTCTAGGCAGACACCAACAATCGGCTACTCCCCGAGATTGGGTACCAATGCCAGTCCACAGTAATGATTCCACCAAAATGCAACTTGGCGAACCAGTGAGTGTATTGGGCTTGCTTGCAGAGCATGGGTAAGGAGTTACAGGAGTATAGATGACCCTAAAACAGCTATATTACCAGAAACAAGGACTTCTGGGAAGTCCCTGTAATGATGACTTCCCTAGAGCTGCATGGGTAAGACCCCTCCAGGTACCCTTCCATACTCTATGTACTCTGTATGTCACCTCCCAAGTCCATGTGCATCTGAGCATCTGAGGCAGAACTGAATATAGCTGGCAGGAAATTGTACCGGGGGTGCCTGAGAGCTCTGGGGAGGGTTGGGGGACTTTGCCCTCCCCCTCATTCCGTGAGGGAATGCCAAAATGTCATCTTGAAGGATGCTCACAAGTAGCCATAGTTGCTTCTGATAAGAATGGTAATGACTATCATGCTAGGAGCAGGAAGGCCTTGATGCCTCATCTGAAGTGTGGAGCTGGTCACGTCCTCTCCAAGCTGGAAGAGTTCCACATCAGCCTTCAGTCTTAGTTGCTGTTTTCCTTGCGCTCTCTGTTGTCTTAATTCCCTTTGTCTTTTCATCAGCAAGTGAAAATAGTTGACTCCCAGTGTGGGTCAAGCTTAGGGATGAGCAGCTCCAGGGTGATAAAGACATTCTAGGTGTGGTTCTGGCCCCCAGGAGCTCTGTCTAAAGGAGACATGATTGTAGATTTTTTATGGAATGTAGCATATGACAGCAATAAGTTCCTAGAACTTCCACTCTCTTCTGTTTCCTTTTATTCCTCTTGCTTTTATTCTTTTTAAAAAACAGTTCTTTGTTTTGATGCAAGGTCTTACTACATAACCTTTGCTGGGCTGGAACTCACTAGTTAGAGTAGTCTAACCTTGAACCAGGGAATCTTACTTCTGCCTCTGGAGTGCCAGGATTAAGTATCTGCACCACCATGCCTCGCAGTCTCTAAATTTTTAATTCTTCATCTTTATTTTGATTTCTTTTCAACTCTTCTTAAAAATGTATGACTCCAAATGGAAACAAATGAAGGGAACTGTTACTCTAGTAATTGTGTACTGCTCACCCCTAGGAGCTGTTAGAGAAACCTCACATTTGCCAAGAAACCAACTTCCACAGAGTTTTAGACACATCAAGACATGCCCCCTTGTCAATGATGGGGCTCCCTTACAGGCATTCATCACTTGGCTGTTTCACTCCCTCTGTTTTCTCTTATTGTCTCTAGGACTACTGATTTCACAGATGCTTGAAAAAAAAAGCAAGACATTTTCATTGTGTAGAATCCATGCACATAGAACGCATGTCCTGAAACTCATGTCCAAATTTCTCTTAACAGACTGCATTCTTGTTTGTTGTTACTGTTGGGACAGAGTCTCAATCAGTAGCTCAGGATGGCCTAGGACTTGTATTCCTCATGTGTCCACCTTCAAGTGCTGGGATGACAAGCATATACTGGCACTTTGGCTTGCAGATTTCATATCTAAAAACAAGCCAAGATGATGTTATCAGCAGTTGGTAACATGTACCCCTCTTAGAGGAGTCTTGTTATCCCCTCTGTATGTTGGCTGCTGCTTTAGTTTTTTACATTTACTTATATGATGTGTACGAGTGGTTTGCCTGCATGTATATATATGCACCATGTGTGTACCTGGTGCCCTTGGAGGTCAGGACAGCATTGGATCCCCTGGAGCAGGAGTTTAGATAGTCATGAGCCACTGTGCAGGTGCTGGAAACTGAGATAGGTCCTTTGCAAGAACAGCAAGTGCTTTTAACCAGTAAACCATCTTTTCAGCACCCTCTACATGGCACTTGTAACAAATTGGAACAGTGACCCTTGGCAGGGAAAGGGGGCTCTCAGTTTTTTTAGCCACAACATTGTGGTCCAAGTAACTATCAATATGTCATTTTTATAGATGTGGAGACAGACATGAGAGGTGCTTGGCAAGTAGCAGAGCTCAGAGATAGCCAGGAAGACTGATGTCAGACTCACCAGTTTAACTGTGCTGTTGTTTGTTCTGGGTTGAGGTAGTATAAAGTGCTGGAATACTTTTCATTGCCACTGATAGATGTACAATATGGCTACTTTAACGTTAACAAAAGACAATGGTCCAGATTTGGGATGCTGTGATGCGGGGATGAGATAGGCTCCCAGGAATCCCTGCAACCTGGATGCAGATTAGTCAGAATGTTTAGCCTTTGGCATCTTTTTCCTTCTACAACTTGCTTCTTCCCTTCCCCTTCGCCTGTGTCCTACTAGTTTTGTTACTCACTCCTCTCATCCACGTGGTGGATCAATGGCTCCCCTAATAGAGCCTGATCTTTGGGCTCCAGCCTTAATTCACAGGAAAGGACTTTGATGGAGCACCAGGTGCCCCTGCCTAACAACCAGTGTGGCAAGAAGATAGGCCAGTATTCCTTGAGGGCTCACTTGGAGGGGTGGGTGTCTTCCCAGAGGACTTAAGCTTAGGCTGCCCTGCTCTCCTTCTTTACCCTTTGGGCAACAGCCTCTTCCTTCCTGGCTACATGCGTGGTCTGGATTATGTTGGGCTTTTCTTCTTACCTGTCACTACCGCTATTACATCAGCCAAGCCCCAGGGCTAGGTAGACAAGATGGCAGTCACCAAGCCAGGTCTTTCCACTTGCAAGTAATGACCAAGGTTGCCCTGCTGCTCTATTCTCTAGGACTCTGTGTAAGTAGTCATCCCTGTCTAAAGCTCAGGAGTTTCTGGAGCTGAGATCACATGAATTTTGAGTAAGTCAAATTCTGTTTTAAATGATAGTATTTGCTGGTAAGATACTGTTTTTTTTTTTTTTTTAAATTGTAAACTGAAAGTTATAATTAGAAAAATTAGAATAACCTAGAATATTAGAAAATACTGTTGTTGCCATATGTTGAAGCTATTTTTTTCTTTTCTTCCTAAACAGAAAATGAAGGGACACCATTTCAAAACGGGCTGTTCAAATGAGTCATGAGATATTTATAGCTCCACAGGGTGTCTCACCAATACTGCACTCTCGTGTGGCAGATCTAGAAAGTGCAGCAGAAGAAGATTCAACAAACAAATATTGAAATATATGCCATGAGAGACGGCTTTTTGTTTAGCGGTCAAGTTGACATTTGTCTTTAATAAGACTCAGAGTTAAGACAGCAATTTGTTGAGATGCTTTGCAAATCAGAATGTGCATGTGTCAGTTACTCTTGATTGTTGAACAGCAGAGATAACTCAGTAAAGTGCTGGCACTTAAGCCTGAGGTGTCATAGTTTGGAATCCTAGACTATGCAAAACAGCTGGTTATACTGTGTATGTATGAAGCCCAAGAACTAGAGTTAAGGGTGGGGGCGGGGTAGAAGGACACAAATGGATCCTGAAGCTCATTGGCCAACTGGTATTGCCATAAGGTGAGCTCCAAGCTCACTGAGGGCTCCTGTCTCAAAAAATAAGGTATGGGATGATAAAGGACACCAAGATTGACCTTTAGTCTTTGTATGCCCACATACACATGTGCACCTTTTACCACATGAGCACATATACTAATGGCACCCCCCCCCCACCCTTGATTGTATTGAGAGATGCCTAGATTAGAAAAGAACAATTCTGAATGTGTCCATGAGGCTTTCCAGAGAGAATTAACTAATGGATAAAGACCTGCCTCAAATGTGGGTGGCACTATCCAATGAGTTGGGGGCCTAGATGGAGTAAGTGGGATTTTGCAGGAGGAGGAAGCGAGACAACACAAGTACACACTCAGATTCCTGTTCCTATGGTGTGAGTGTCACAGGTCTGTCACAACCTCTGTGACATCACTGGCTGAAATCTCAACCCAGCAATGAAGCTTGCCCTCCATAAATGATTTCAGGTATCTGTCACATGGATGAAATCTGATGATACTCAACTTCAAGGAGAAGTCTAGACATATAGCTTCCAGCAGGGATGAGGCCAATGGTGGCTACTTTTGCACCAGACAGACTTTATGTCCTGACCATTTAAAAAAAATTTAATTTATCTGGGGCATGGTGGCACACACATTTAATCCCAACACTCAGGAGGCAGAGACTGAGGAATCTCTGAGTTTGAGACCAGCCTGGTTTTCAATGCACATTACAGGACAGCCAGGGCTACAGAGAGAAACCTAGTATCAAAAAACTTAAAAAATAAATTAAAGGCCACCCCACCTTGCGCCAAGGGCGGTGCCCAGGCACCACTACAATAGTGATGGAGAGATGGGAAAGACAGAAAAACAAAGCAGTACATGTGCTGTGGAGAGAGGCGGAACTGGAGACTTGGTGTTAGTGAGAACCAGGCTGATTGATGTGGGTGGCCTGGCTGCCACTTGAGACCGTGGTGATATTCATGGTTCATGGCCCTACTGCAGCCAGTGGGCATGTTCATGGTCTGTGCTGTTGCCAGAAACCATGGGGAAGCTCACAGTCCATGCTCTCACTAACTAGGAAGAGCAAGGATATCGATTATTGTGTGCATAGTTGATAAGGACATAGAAGGCTTCTGTGACAACCTCTACCTACAAAACAGTAGCAGCCTAAACCCGAAGCCATCCAAGAGAACTCTTAAAAAGTGTGATAAGGATGCTTGAGTTAGCTCTCCATAATTAATGGCTTCTGGTGGGGGAGGGGAATAAACAGTTCTGTTTAACAGTCAGACCACTAAGCATCTGACCATGTTCCAGTGAGTATATATGTAACACAAATTGTACTTGTTGTTTTTGTAATTTTAGTTTTAATCTTTAATTTTGAGGGGGGTCACAATGGTGGGGACAGACATGGAAGGACTTGGAAATGAGTGTGATAGGGTGTATGGTGTGTGTCTTAGTTAGGACTTCCATTGCTGTGAAGAGACACCTCTGCCAAGGCAACTCTTATAAGGACAACATTTGATTGGGGCTGGCTTACAAGTTCAGAGGTTCAGTCCATTATCACCAAGGCAAGAACATGGCAGCATCCAGCCAGGCATGATGCAGGAGGAGCCGAGAGTTCTACATCTTCATCTGAAGGAGAAGACTGACTTCCAGGAAGCTAGGAGGAAGGTCTTTTAAAGCCCACCTCCATAGTGACACACTTCTTCCACACCTCCTAATAGTGCCACTCCCTGGGCCAAGCATATTCAAACCATCACAATGTGAAAATTCCCCCAAAGAAATCAACAAAAATATGCTGAAAATTTAATTTAACTAAAGCAATCTTTTCCATATATTTTGATCATATTCTTTCCCTCCCCCAACTCTTCCCAGACCCTCCCCGCTTTTTTACACACCCAACGTCGTGTTCTTTCTCTTTTAAAAAAGCAAAAAATCTGAACAAAGTACAAAGAAAGAAAATCAAATAGGATAAACAATATCAAAATAAAACAAAATAAAAAGCACACAAAGAAGCATGGAGTCTGTTTTGTGTTGCCCAGCTACTCCAGAGCATGGGCCTGCCCTGAAGTATGGTTGACATTCCCTGTGATTGAAGAAAACTGATTTCCTAGCAGGTATCCATCGCAAATAGCTTCTTGGTTAAGAGTGAGTATACTTCCTCTTGAGTCTACTTCCTCTTCCCCATGCGGGGATTTTTGTCCAGTTTGACTTGTACAGATGTGCATTTGTACTGTTACAGTCTCTGTCAAGTCACATGTGTATCAGCCCTGCTGTGCATGGAAGATACTGCTTCCTAGTAGTCACTCATCACCTCTGGCTTTTATTATCTTTCCCCTTCTTCTTCGACATAGATTCGTGAGCTTGAGGGGACAGGTTTGGTAGAGACATCCCTTTTAGGGTTGTCTGCAACTCTCCGCACACTGTCCAGTTGTAGATCTCTTTGTACCATCCACTGTGAGGAGAAGTTTCTCTGACGAGGGTTGAGTAATACTCTGCTCTATGGCAATGTCTCATCAGCCTTTTGTCCCTATCTTCTAAGAGAAGTTTTCTATCCCAGTGTACCCCTTAGTCTCTTATCAAGCTTCCCCATCACTAAAGAGTCCTTGGAAATTTCTTCATATCTTTCTTAATTTTATCAAAGTATATTCAAGAACAAGTAGCTTCTTCAGTAACTAATAAGAAGTACAGAACTCATTCTCTTGAAAATGTGGGCAGTACTGCCCAGGGCAGAGCCCAGCATGTTGTCTCAGCATATTGCCTCAATAACAGAAGATTTTAGGTGGGGAAACAGATAATGAAGAGAAATTTATTGGGCTTATGATAGGCTAAGCTATCCAAGATGGAGGGACAGTGTCAAACCATGGAGGGAGAGCAGTGGGAGGGAGGGGAGGATGGGCTCATCTTTTATTATGTTCTCACTCCCTCAGTAACAGCATCAAGCCATTTATGAAGACAGATCCCTCTTCCCACTGTCACACTGGGGATAAAGTTCCCAACAGTCAAACTCTGGGAACACCTCCAGGCCTTAGCATTTATGAAGCACAATAAGATCATGGGAAATGTTTTCCTGTCCATTCCTTCAGGCTCTAGCAATCCAGCCCCACCTATACAAAGTCCACTTTAAGGTAGAAACTAAAGAATGGCTTCTCTGGTCCTTGTAATCTACCTTTGAGATCTGTCAAGGGCTCCGCTCTGCCCTAGACCTTGGAGGTTAAGCGCTGGCTTTCACTCTGCTGGGTGGAGTAACCACACCCTCTCAACTACCTAGCCCCTCTGTTTTTTTTTCCTTCATTTTATTTTTTAGACACTTTGTTTACATTTCAAATGTTTCCCCCTTTCCAGGTCTCCCCCAGCCCCTCTCTTACCCCATCTCCCTCTCCTTTTCTTTCTATCCTCTGACTTTCCTACATTCCTGGGGTCTCATCTTCTTAATCTGACATGATCCCAGTCTGTGAAGGTTAGAGCTGCCCACCATTCTCCTTTCTAGATACTTCCTCAGTTAAGGGATTATGTTTTAGAAATGAGAAGTGGCCTTTATGGTCTGGACAAGAAGAGGATGGTAGGGCGTTATCAGAAAGCCAATCATCTCTTTGGCTAGTGATTTCCAGGCCTTAAGCTATAAGAATATATTTCTAAACTGTGGGGCAGGCTTAGTAGGTAAAGATGCCTGTCAAGCTTGACCACCTGAGATCCATCCACAGAACCCACCGGTAGGTAGGCTGGTTCTCTTAGAGGTGAAGGGGAAACTACTATGGTACTCACTCCAAGGAGAGCCCAGCATGCCCCCCACCCCAGGAGAAAATCAGATGGTCTAAAGGAAACGCCTCCTCCCATTGACTACAACCTGGTGGTATCTTCCTGGAAGGTCTCAACTGCTGCCAGATCACTCAGAAGATGTGGTGTTGTGTGGCACTTAGGGATTGGTGACAGAAGCTTTATAGTTCTGCCTATGCATCCTGTAAGTAGCATCTGCCATACACAGCTGATTATAAAGGAGCCCAAGATGGACTCGTGTTGGAACTGATGGGAGAGGAAGAGAGAGGGATGCTTAGTCAGTGGTCCTCAATTGCAGCAGCTATGACAGCTGAGGCCCCAGACTTGAAATGAGGAACTTCAAGAAAGCTTTGGATGACCCAGCTCTGGCTGCTATCCAATTATAACTTCCTGAGACTTCTCCAAATAAGAGCATCCAGCTGAGCCAAGTCAGCATCCAGCTGAGCCAAGTCAGCTACCGAAGTGTGAGAAGGATAAATTGTGGGTTTGTGTGATATCCAAACAAAATTGAGGTTTTCTGAGATAGGAAGAAGCAGGAGACAGCCACTGTGTAGGCTACCAACTGAGCTCCTTGTGTGCTTTCGGGAAGAATGCACACGGACCCCACAGTGTAGCAGATGACTGTCCAAGTACAGGTCAGAGCAATGCTAGGTCATTTAGTTGTAAAAACTCCATAATTTTTTAGAGTGGGTGTTCTTTTCCAGCATAGGGATGAACCTACTCATTCTGAGAGATATTGAGGTGAAGATGCTATGTCTTTCAAATTACTGATAAATGGCTCAGAGGGTAAATGCATTCACCACTAAGCCTAAGACCTAAGTGTGCTCCCTAGACCCACACAGTGGAAGGAATTGGAAGGAGAGAATAGACTGCTGCAGCTGTCCTCTGATCTCCATACGCATGTTGTAGCACTTGTGTGCACATGCAAGCATGTGTATGTGTACACACAAACAGACAAAAAATAAATGTAATTTTAAAAACAAAGGAAAATCCAGGGGCTATGGATATAGCTCATTTGGTAGACTGCTTGCATAGCATGCACAAAGTCTTGGGTTTGACTCCCTAAACTGAGCATGGTGGTATACATCTATAATCCTAGCACTGGTAGGGTTGAAGCAGGAGGATCAGAAGTTCAAGGTAATTCTTGGCTACTCAGTGAGTTCATGGCCTGCCTGGACTACATAAGACCTTGTGTTTTTTAAAAAAATGCAGTCTGATTGCTAGGACTATATTTCAGTGGCAAAGCACTTGTCTGGCATGCAAAAGGCCCTGTCTGGTCATCTTTGCCAACATCTATAGAAATTAGGGTCCATATTTATTGTTCCAGTATAAGCTGGGGAGGAGAATAGACTTTTAGAAGAAAGACTTTGACCTCCACAAACCCCTTCTTGGGCCCTGTGTATGATTCTGAAGAGTGGGGATCTGCCTAACACCCAGCCAGCCCCAGGATGATCTCTCTCACATCAATGCACACTAGAGACTGCATTAGTTATTTCTCATTGTTTTGATAAAATATTCTGGCCAAAGCAACTCAAGGAAAGAAGTGTCTTTTAGGTCACAGTTCAAGTCCATTGTTGAGTGGAGTAGTAATGACAGGATGTTGGGGTGACTGGTCACATTGCACCCATAATCAATATGAAGGGTGACATAAATGCTGGAGCTCAGCTACCTTTCTCCTTTCTGGGATATCCAGGATCCCAGCCCAGGGAATGGATCAACCACACGTAGGGTATGGCTTCCCACCTCAGTTAACTGAATCTGAACAATGCCTCACAAAGAAGTCCAGAGGCTAAGCTATCTAGAAAATTCTTCACAGATCTACCCAGAGGCTTGTCCCCTTGGGTGATTTTAGAGTCTGCCAAGCTGGCAATATAAACAATCCAGGACTGGGGCTGGAGAGATGGCTCAGCAGCTAAGAGTTCTAGCTGTTCTTCCAGAAGACCCAGGTTCAATTCCCAGCGCCCACATGGCAGCTTACAACTGTCTGTAGCTCCAGTTCCCAGGGACCCGACACCCTCATAGATATACATGCAGGCAAAACACCAAGGTACATAAAATTTAAAAATTCTAATTCAAAAAGAAATCTCAAGGACCGGATTTTCAGCCCCAAGACCAGAACTTGTCTGCTATGTCCTTAAAACGTCAGGGAAGCCTTGGTGTCTTAAATACACCTCCACCAGAAATAAGAGCATCCATACAGGAAGCATTTGTACCCATTGAACTCTTAGCACACATTTGGGCCTGAATCACTATGGAAACCACCCAATTCAGCAGCTACAGCATCTCCTGAATTTCTCTAGCTAGGGGACATGTCAGATTCTAGATGAACCACCTACTTCACCACAGATGAGAAAGAGGTTGGAAATGAATTCTTTTTCTCAGACAGAGCTTTCTCTTTTCAATTAAGGAAAACTGTCCATTTGCAACTCACCAAAGCTGCTTTCCTGAGAAATCACCAACTACAATTCATAGGAAGAGAAATCTACTTCCTATGGATTGAATCCTGTCCCTTACTGACCCATATGCAAAAGCTCAGAGCTTATTATAACTGTTTCTGACATAGGGCTGAAGTTTTATAGCCACTAATAGATTGCTACAGATTTTGCACCCAGGTGAGAAGTGTTTAAATAGCCTATCTGGAAGAGCTTGCAGTTACAATTTACTCTCCTTAACTAAATCAGTATTCTGGTGATATTTAGGAGCTTATTATATATCACCTGGGATTAGTAATTACATTACATAAAATTCTGTATCCCTTCAGTCTTCTCTCGCCATGTACCCAAGTCCAGAAGAAGGAATGGTTGTGACTCTTTCTTCTGCTCTGTCCCTGGAAGTCAATAGCTAACAGGTTAGCAGAGATACAGTGGAGGATAGGACCTGGCATACTCAGGGGGCATACTCAGAACTGCTTTCTGTTTTTCGTTTTGTTGTTGCTTAGAGTCTGATGCCAAGATGCGCAGCAAATTAAATGGCAACAAAATGTGTTTTGCACGCCACAAAGAGCAAAGGTGCCTTTAAATTTAGCATTTTGATTTCATTAATTTTTTTTTTATTCCGGCACATAGAACATGCTGTGAAAAAGAAATCACAGAATGACATAAAACAACCTCTCTGTCATCTGGGAGGCTATATTTAGAGTCATCTCTAAATGTTTCTGCGCCGCTGGGACTGTGGGAAAGATTTTCCTTTTCATTATGCAACATTATGAACAAGAACCAGGAATGTAAGACAGCTAGTTTTAATATTTTTTGTTAACACCATATTGTTGAATGGTACAGCGCCAACAGCAAGGGAGAGCGGGTGCAAAACCTGCTGTCCATATGCTATGGGATGAATACTAATTGTGTGAGTGGAAGCAGGAGACTGAGGAGACTAATGGGTCTGAGCTGTGGGTTAGGGAGATGGTTCAGTGCAAAAAGCCCTTGGAACACAAGCATGGGAACCTGAGTTAGGATCTGCAGAACTCACACAAGAGCTAGGGGTGACAGCACAGTGAGGGGGTAGATCCCATGCATGCACTCGACAACCACTGAATCTAACAGAATCTAAGTGAGGCTCAGATGCAGCCAGAGACCTTGTCTCAACACAGTTGGTGGATTGAGATTAGAGAACGGAGGTCTCTCACCTCCCCAGCTGGACACATATGTGTTTGTATACATACATACACACATGCACACACATGCACACTCCTGCACACACACGCGCACACACACACACATACACACCAAATGAAATGGCATGACCAGGTATCCTAGAGGATCTAGAACAGTTGCTTAAATTCAGTTTTCCAGGCACCACCTAGACCAAGAGAATCAACTACCTGTCAATCATCCTGGCCAGGTTTAGGAATCTGCATTTACATAGGTTCTTCAGGTCACTTTATGTGAAGCTAAGTCAGACTGGTCTTTTCTAGGCACTGGGGTTGAACTCAGAGCCTCATGCACAAGCAAGAGTTAGACCACTTAGCCACACCCCCAACCCCCTTTAAATACTTTTTATTTTTGAGGTAGGGTCTCACTGAACTATCCAGTTCTCTTTGAACTTCCTTTGTAGCCTGGGCCAACTTTGAGTTTTCATCCTCCTGCCTCGGCCTCCCAGGAGCTGGGATTCTTGCCATGTACCACCTCACCCAGCTGAATGTTGTTATTTTGTGGAATTCAGAAGAAGCCCAGAAGATCTGTGTAGCTTGCCCTCATGCTTTACAGATGAGCTGGAGAGACCTGCCCCCACAGAACGAACACAAACCTTTGCACGGTAGCAAACTGTGAGCCCCCAGCCTGGCTTCCACCTGGCGCTCAGTGTACTCCTGGGCCCTGCTGCTTTGTGATCAGGTGGTATTTACTTGAGGGATAAAAATCTTCATATTAACATAAGCAAAACATAATTAGCAAAAAAATCTGTTATAAAAACCATTCTGCTTTCTAAGCCAAATCCAAATGACTCTGGGGTAAGGCATGCCAGAAATTCTACTTTGTTAGCTTGTGTAATCACAAATGACTGCCATGCCAATCGTAGGCACTGTCTACTTTCCTTACCACTTGTCCCCCATCCCCACTTCCCCTACTCCTGATGTATGTTTAGCTTGAGAGTTGCCATCAAATGCTCTTACTCATGTTTGTGACAGGGTGTGTTTGTTCTCCACCTACAGCCCTCCCTCCATGGATTCTCTGCCTTCTCAATGAGCTCTGGGTTGCAGGCTAGCTCTCACGAAGCAGGCTCCTCCAAGCATCTGAAGTCTGGTTGAGGATGAACAATGGGAAGAATCAGAGAGGGACAAGAGGCTGGAGGGGAGAAGCTGGCCTATCTTTAGCCAGTACCTTTTCCCCTCCTCCAGGATTTGGCTTTCTCCTTTGCTGTAATCATCTTGGGCTCCAGCTAATTGGGTAACACACACCCATCAGGCCTGAGAAAAGTGAAGGCTTTGTGCCCTGTGGTCTCCAAGTGCCTTAACGTCCATGGCTGAGTCCTCAACTCTGAGTCTCCCTCTCCCCCCCCCCCTCCTCCTCCCCTCTACCTTCCCTCCCCTCCCCCCTCCTCTCCCCTACACCTGCCCTCCCCTCCCCCTCCTCTCCCCTACACCTCCCCTATACCTCCCCTCCCCCTCCTCTTCCCCTCCCCCTCTTCTTCTCTCTCCCTCTTCCTCTCTCTCCCTCTTCCTTCCTCTCCCTCTTTCCCTCTCTCTACCCTTTCCCTGAAACTACATAGTGAGAAAGCAAGCAATTTCTGTTGGAAAAATGACTCCGAGTTGTTGTAGCTACAGCCCACCTGAGGTCTCAGCTGGCAGACATCACCACCACCACCACCACCTCCTCCTCCTCCTCCTCCTCATCATCCTCATCCTCATCCTCATCCCATGAGACTTTGGAAGCTTGTAAATGAGCGACCATCCATCCAGGTGTCTGCAGCCCCACTCTCCAAGAGGAGAGTGAAGCTGAATGGGGTGAGAAAAATGCATTATTATTAAAAACTACCAAGCTGTGGGCAATTTGTTACCAGCACCAGATGACTGCATCAAAGGCTGTACAGCCAGACATGTGTCTTCAAAACTGGCCTGCAGGTGAGCCCATTTTTATGAGCACCAGGAAGAGGATTTGGAGACAATAGATTCCCCCTGGGGGAGAGTTAAGAATGTAATATTTTGACCCAGTCATTTTGTACCTAGCACATAGTAGGTACTTAATAAATATATATTTTGCATGAAAAAAGAAGCCACTTGGCAATGATGAATGGTACCCAAGGAGTAGATGTTAGCAAGAATAAATCAGAGAAGTGGGGCAGATTGATGTCTCTAAGGCTCCATTGGGCTCAAAGCCTAGATAAGTGGGTGTTGCAAGTTCAGATCTGAACTATTTTGCTCTGTTTAATAGCAAACACAGCCAGGAGATAGCTTAATAGTATAGTATATCTATATGTGGGAGTGGAGGTGGAGACGAGATAGGTTTAAAAGCTGGATGTGGAAGTTTTCAGAGAGAATGCTGCCTTTTTGTAACAGAACAGGACCCTAACTGTTGTGACAACCTCAGGATAGGCCTTGGATACACAGGGCAGGGTGGGAGGCTGGAGAAAGATCAGAGAGACATTTCTGGTGGCCAGCTGACTGAACAACTGAACTTTCGTAACGAAGATTGAAAATAATACTTGCATGCTGTTGGCTCTGTAGTTGGGGATGTAGCAACCACTCATTGCCCAAGACTCTCAGTGAAGTCTGCTTTACGATGTGGCCTTCTCTTGGTGGTGTTTGGGACTGAAGGAAATGGTCATGGTCTGGCACAGTGCAGAAGACCGGAGTCAGGGAAGAAATGTGTGGCTGTAGAACTGGAAACCAGTACAAGAAGCACAGCTTCCCAAGAGTCCCTACATCTTACCATTGAACCCACATGTGAATGAGTATTGTACCACTGAGCTATGTCACCAGCTCATGAACCCCCACTTCTGCGTGGTTGCCCTAGAGACAAAAACATACAGCACTGACCCTTTACAGTCCTACTCTAGGTGAGACACATAAACTTAGTTTCTTTTCCTGTCGATGTGACTGCTTGTGGGTTACTGTCTATCTACCATGTTGGGGAGATGTAGTGGCTGGAGCATGAGGGGTCTGGTGACATTGCATCTACAGCCAGGAAGCAGGGAGGAAGGAGTTCTAGAATGCACCTCTCTTCCTTCCCTGGTCTTTCATTCAGCCCAGGAACCTAGTCCACGTTGCTGCCTGCTGTCTGTATTCAGGACTTTCCTCTTCAGCCAAGCCCCTCTGGAAACACCTCACAGATAAATACTAGTAAGTTCCCAGTGGAGTCCAGTTGACAGTGAAGCATCACTACCACAGTTACCCACCCACGACCCTCTTTATCCTTCACTGTTGTTGCAGTACTGAGTCTTCATATAAACCCGGATACACTGATTGCTTCATCGAATTATATTTGAGAGACATTTTGAGAAAAAGTTATCTCTGTTTTATCCAGTCCCTCATTTTTGTCTGAGCTTCCACCTATCACCACTAAAGCCAGAGTTCCTCTTGATCTGCCGTTGTTGTTTTATGTGCCTGGTTCTCTCTATGTAGCCCTGGCTCTCCTGGAACTAGCTATGTAGCCAGGGCTGGCATGAGCTCTGCAGAAATCCAACTATATCTGCCTCCTGAGTTCTGGAATTAAAGGCATGTGCCACCATGCCTGGCCCCTCTAGCATTTTTGATAGTTTATCTGATAGCAACAAATCTATTTTCTTTTATATAAAATGTCTTTATTGACCTCTTAAAATTAACTTTCCCTTGCTGAGATTTCCTATGATTTTTATTTATTTAAAAAGTATTTTCCTTTAAACTTAAAAATTATATTTAATTATTTAGTGTGTGTGTGTGTGTGTGTGTGTGTGTGTGTGTGTGTACACACGCCATCGTGCATGTGTGCCAGAGGACTAAGAGTTCTTTTCACCATGAGGATCCCAGGAATGGAACTGAGATTGTCAGCTTTGGCAGCAAGCATCTTTATCCATTGACTGTCCTAAGAGTATTTTCTTTATGTCCTTGCTGTCGCCTGAACATGTTTTCCAACTCGTGGGCTGGTAACTTCATCCTCAGTGGAATGGTGTGAAGAGGTTGTAGAGACAGAGCCCTTGTGAAAGGATTCATGTCTTTCTTGAGGTTGCAGGCTAGTTATCTAGTTAGTTATCTAGATATTCCCTCATTGTTGTGGTTATTCCCAGGCTGTTCTTTGGGAGAGGGTTTTATGTTCTGGATTTTATGGTCTGTTCCTGAAGGCCTGGGCCATAAAGGGGGACAAATGGGGTTTATGTTGTCCTTGCTTCAGTACTGCTGTGAAGAGACTCCATGACCAGGGCAACGCTTATAAAAGAAAGCATTTCATTGAGGCCTTGCTTACAGTTTCAGAGGCTTAGCTCATTATCAACATGGTGGGAGCATGGTGGCACACAAGGTGCTGGAGCAGTAGCTGAGAGCTACACTTTGATCCATGAGTGGGTGTGGGCTTTTGAAAACTCAAAGCCCATCCCCAGTAACATACTTCATCCCCCAAGACCACACCTCCCGATCTTTCTAAACCTATCAGAGTTCCACTCCTTGGTGACTAAGCATTCAAATGTAAGAGCCCAAGGGGGGCATTCTTATTGAAACCACCACACTTGATGTATTTTTATTTTTCCTAGATGTGATGAAATTCTGAATTTTATCATCATCATCATCATCATCATCATCATCGGTGTTACCAAGATTGAGTCTTACTGTACAGTCCTGGATGGTCTGGAACTTACAACATAAGTGAGGATGACCTCAAACTTGCACCATTTTTCCCACCTCTGCCCCTTGAATGTTGTCATATGATTGGCATACATTAAACAAAGCTGGCATATGTCTCTAGATTCTTATCTATAAATGCTAACTTAACAAATGGCGCTGTGTCAGCCCCCACATAGTGACTCTTAATGTGAAGTCAGAATTTGAGCTTAGTCTATGGTGGGTTCCGTTTACCATCTCTGTCCTTGCTTGCTTCAGGCTTATGTCTTATGGAGTCAAGGCAGAAGTACCTCATTCCAGTTTTGAAAGCAATGGCACCACCTCCCACCCCCAACTCTAGGAGATGAGTCTTCATGTAAGAGGGAGAAAGACAAGGTTACTGAAACAAAACAAAACAAAACAGGATTACTAATCAAAATCTAGACAGAAAACCACAAACCTAATGTTCAGGGATATACTTCAATTAAAAATTGATTGCAGTTTAGTCCAACTTGAATCGGGCCATCTTATACCTTTGTTTACTAAACTTGTTGACCTTTGACCGTGGAGCCCTATAATGTAGAGCTGTTTGGGTCCCTATGTGTTCCAGAAGGTTTAGCAAAGGTCCAGGATGCTTGTCCTGGGTCAGATGCTGGGGATAGGGCGGAGAAGATACCGATGTAGGTTCCTGTGGTCCCTCTCCTCTTCTGTCACCTCCTACAGTCTCCTCTGATAAGTACCTTCTTTATCCTTTTGGCTACCAGCCAGCACCCTGGTTTAGATCTTCTCTGAATAATGGGCCTCTCCTGGGACCACCCAGATCCTATGGGCCCTGGTTCTCCCAGCTCCCCACCACCTCTGGTATCCCTGGCATCTCCTCTATCTCCATCTCCTCATCTCCCCGCTCTCCATGACACACTTAGTACTTTTAAGCTTTTTCAGCATCCAGAGTTCTTAGGGCCTCTGCACTTCCTTCTGTCCAGACGTCCTTTCCTGGGTCTTCCATGCTGGCTTTTCTCAAGAGACAGAACATATCCAAAGGGAGTACATCTCTTCAAAGGTATCTGTTTGAGCATCCAGATCTCCACCCACAGACAAGAGTAGCAGCAGGAGGGGCCAGTTGCTGGGCTTAATACTTCGGTACTTTTCGGAGCGGAGCACACACACTAGTACCACACTCATATCACACATGACTTTTCCATGTGCTACCCCTGCTTCAGGCTGGAGGGCTCTTGTCTGACCTTTGGAGCTAGCTTTCTACTTAGACCATGAGAACTGAGGATTAATGAGCTCCCAGAGACAGCCCTTAACGTAATACTCTTTGGATGAGATAATAGGTGTCTTAGTTAAGGTTTTATTGCTGTGAAGATATACCAGGATTAAGGCAACTCTTATAAAGACAAACATTTACCTAGGGCTGGCTTACAGATTCAGAGGTTCAGTCCATTATCATCATGGTGGGAAACATGGCACTGTGCAGGCAGACCTGGTGCTGGAGTAGCCAAGAGTTCTATATCTTAATCCAGGAGGAGACTCTGGATTACACTGGCCAGATTTGAGCATATACATGAGACCTCAAAGTCCTGCCTCCACAGTGACACACTTCCTCTAACAAGGCCACACCTTTTCTAAAAAGACCACATCTCCTAATAGTGCCACTTCCCATGGGCCAAGCATATTCAAGCCACCACAATAGGTATTTGCCCATGCTTCTGTGACCAGTCAAGTCTAGCTATTCTCAGTGGTCACCTATTCATGAGGTCACCTATTCTTTTCCTTCCTTGCCTCATATCTCTGCCTTCTACTGAAAGTGTCCTTGCACTTGAATCTTCCTTACAGTCTGAACCCAAACTAATGAGACATGTACAGATTTTCCTGACTCTAATTGGCTATCCTGGCAACTTCAGTTATTTCCTCTTCTTCCTCCTCCTCCTGTGCACCTCCTCCTTCTTGTGTATTGCTTGTGTGTGTGCATACTTGGCGCGCGTGCGGGTGTGTGTGTGTGTACATGATTCTCTGTGTGTGTTGTATGATCATGTGAATACAGGCACACACACTCCACACAGTGTGTGTAGAGGTTTGAGGACAACTTTTGGGAGTTGGTTCTCACCTTCAGTTTAGTTGAGGCATAGTCTCTCTTGTTTCTGCTGCTATGATGCATACGTACTTCAGGCTATCTGACCCATGAGTTTCTAGGCAATTCTCCTGTCTCTTCTTTCTACCTCTTAGTAGGCGTGCTGGGATTACAGATGCATGAGCTGCACCCAGCTTTTGCCATGTGTTCTGGGAATCCAACTCAGGTTGCGGGGCTTGCTCAAGACTCTATTTTCAGGAAACACAAAATAAGGTATTAAATTCCTTTCTGTCTGACCCTCATCCATGGCCATGTCCTGCCATGTGGTCTCTCCTCAGGCCCAGCACAACTGTATTGGAATGGATGATGGAGAACATGAACTATGCATATCAAATCTGAGATCACCAGAATGCTGTACCAATGGGTAGGTCATCTGTGAGCTGACAGAGAAATGATCAGCTGGGAGCCTCCACCAACCAGAGAATCAGCAGACATATATGGTCAGTACCCGGACTTCATGTGCCTGCGTGAGTTCCCGTGTGAAGCAGAACAGTTTTCCCAGAATGGGACCTGGGAGGGGGGTAGGTAAATGTGGGCGTGAGACCAGATATTTGCATCATAAAAGGTCTCTCTGTTGGAGTGAAGGCTCAGAGTTGAGCTAACTGCCTCATAGAAAGCTTCTAGGTCTTTCCATAGCTGGGTCTCCATGGAAATTAGTTTGCAGCGAGAGAGGAGCTATTTTAAGGACAAGCAAAGACAGACCTGGTAGGCTGGGGTTAGGGAAGGTTTCTGTAGGAGAGAGCTTTGCTCAGTGACTCACTTGGCTCTCTCCTGTTGGTGGTTTGAAAGCCACAGTAAAGCAACAGAAATGCTGGACAGAGGAAGAGTACAGTGTCTGCCTGTCTAGTGCCACGGGTAGACTGGCAGGGCAGCAGCCACCCTCTAGACCGGTGGAATAGAGATTAGATGCAGATACATTCATTCTAGACGCCATATTATGGTAACAGGAAATCTGGGTTTTGACCGACTTTGTATGGCCATGAAGAGAAGGGCACATTTACTTCTGGACAGACAAAGTGACTGTCAATCTATCATTTTAGGGTTGATGCATTATTTTAGGGGTGGGGCAGTTTGTGAGCAAAGCTTCTTAACTGCCCTGCCTTCTTGGTTATGGAGCTCAGAACACTGACGTGCCAGGGGGCAGTATCTGGCTCCCCATTCCTCTGCCATAGAAGGGAGAATTGAGTGTTGGAGGGTGGGGGGTAGGATGGAATGGCTGGGAAAAGAGACAGCTAACTAGATAGAGTGTGTCCTGGGAGATAGTAGTAGCCCAGAGCCCAGAGAAGTGGCCAGGGAGCTCGTGAGTGTTCAGGACTGAGAGCCTAGGAGGACAAGAAACTTCAATTGTGGTGTTTCCAGTTTTGGGCATCAGGGGGCCCCAGCTGACCATCACATGCAAAGCTAGGCTCTGAAGACAGTTAGACTGTGGAGGAAGGTGAAAACGGAGCTAGATTCTGCTGAGGTGACTAGAGCTCAGAGTGGAGGGACAGGAAGCACGCATATATCCTGCCATGCTGCTTCTCCTTTAGCCCGCAGAAATGAGAGGGAGACCTAGTTATCTACCTCAGGAGCTATTTGCTATTCCATGGATGGCAGCTGCAGGCACCTCGCACAGCAAGCCAGCCCACTGTAATAGCCAGGAATCCCATATGACAAAGGCAATACCATCCTGGTCCTCAGTCTGGGGTTGCAGGGAGTGTGACCCAGGGCGGGTTACCAGGACAAGTGGGCTGAGGAACAGCAGCATAGAGAACGTTTATACTTCCTGTGCCTTCCCTCTAGAATATCAAGGAATCTCCTGTTGTGTCTCTACCTTGGTTTACTGTGTCAGTATGCTGGGACCTGGAGTTGGGGGAAGAGTTCTTTATGGGGACCAAGTAGTGAATCTGAGGGAAGAGAGACATTCACCTCAGTAGAGGTGAGGAGCGGTTCTGGAATATTCTCAGCCTTGAGTCTATCAGTCCACAAGGACTCTCATAGCAGGTATTTTGCTCAGTGTCTCTCAAAGATGCTACTCCCTAGAGCTCTGTTTAGAGCCTAGGCCTGGGGTCTGTGAGCAGGAGATGGAAGGAATGGTGACCTGGGCCATGGCACTTTGCAAGTGGTACCAAGCTGTATCTATGCTGGTTCTCTGGCCGGAGGCTATTCCCTAACCTTCGAACCCACATCCCAGGGATGGTTTGTATGAGTTTATTGTCCCTAGAATAGTCAGAACTTGTGGGCTGTTAGTCAGCAAGTATTAGAGGACATTTGTAGAAGTTGGGTGGCTACAGGACATTTGGAGTCCCACACAGACATATGCATGGAAGGAGTGATGTCCACCCTTGTCCATGTCCATGCCCCATTTCAATCTGTCTCTATGGTGAGGATTCTACTTTTCTGGCCATCGGGAACTCTCAGTTGCGTCTCCTTGCCCCAAGGTGTCTCTGCAGTAGTTACAGCACAGGGAAGAATTGTGGCCCTGGGTATCAGGAAGATGCCACACAGTCAGGAAGCCCAGTTAGAAAGGCACAATTTATTGGTCACTCAGACTGGGAAACACAGGATATACCTTCTCTCTTGAATAATCTAGGTCTGGTTTCCTACATTAATCTTGATATATCAAAAAGCAAGACAAGAAAAGACATCATCCTAGGCTCTTGGTAACCAAGGACACAGGGTACACCACAGAGCTTGGGAAGAAGAGGCTGCACTATTTTGAGAGCCTGAGACCAAGGCTCACCTTCCCTGATAGCAGGCTGGAGAGCTCAGCCACTGGGGACTATGGTGGCAATTCTTCCTCAGTACATCAGAAGTGCTATAGGGCAGGGGTGCGGTGGGCTTGACTCAAGCCAGGGGATGGTGATAGCTGCCCACTTCTAGTGGTATAGGGAGTATTTATTGGTCCATAGGCTCAGCAGGGGTCTGACATGACTGGCTTAGATTGAGGTCAGATCTCTTCACTGGCAAGTTGGAGTTGATCTCTGACTCTGGCAGACTCAAAACCCAATAAAAACCAAGAGAATCAAGCTTGTGACAGAACCCCAGCCAAAGCAGCTTGTGTCTCTGAAGCTGGACAGGGCTGGGCTCCTTGTTCCATTTAGTCATGCAGACTCTTCAGGTCCCTGCAGTAGAGCCCAGCTGGTTAGCTCTTGGAGATTGCTGGTTTTCTTAATGCTTTGTTTAAACATCTCAGGACCCACCATTTGGGATTAGTGGGTCTGGGTATAGGGTTCAGGTTGACTGGAACCTCAGCTCTGGAGGCCAGCCTGACAAATGTTCATAAAGCACTTAACACAGCACATGGCACCTGACCGTTATTATTATTAATAATATTATTATTTATATCTTCACCCTTAGATGAGCAGCTCAGTTCCTTTCTTTAAAATGACGACTGGAAGAAGGCCCTAGAATCCAAGTTCTGAGACCCAGGTGCGGCTGTCTGTTGTCCATATGGCATGTGTTTCCCATACAGTTTCAGCATCTGCCTCACAGTGTGTCAGCCAGCACTCTCCTTGGACCACAGAGAAGCGAGGCCCTTTCCTGAAAAAAATACACAGCCTTGGACTTGAAGCTACGCAAGAAGAACTAGCAGGAGGTCCTCCAAGAGGCATCCTGAGAGAGGCGTAGGTCTGCTTTGTGCTATTCCTCCAGGATCCCATTATCAGCGGCTCACCAAGGACTTCACTGTAAGATAAGAACAGAAGGGCTATCAGGGCCTTGCTACCTCCAGGCCACACCCGATCCTTAGTGCTGTAAGTTAGATCAGACTAATGTGAAAGAGCCACACTGTCCTAAGTGCCTTATATGCTAATTCATGCATATGTTATAAACACACAGTGCATATGAAATAGATAGATGTTGTATATAGTTATAAAACATGAGTGATGACTATAACTAATAGTTTCTTTTGACAGTTCAAAAAGGCATAGAGCTGTGCAGTGGAGACATGGGATTTAAATCCAACACAGGACTGTGGTATAGCATTTGCCTAGTGTAAGGCCCTGAGTTCCACCCTCAGTGCTGCAATAAATATACTAATGGACTGGCCAGCAGTCTAGTTCTAGAGTCTGTTTCTTGTGATGCTGGAGATTCATTTACCCGAGGGCTTCACGGAGCTTCCTGTGTACTCTCCCACATAGCTACAACCTTAGCTCCCACTGCGGCTGTTGTCTGTCTCACCATTTAGTCCAGGCTGGCCTTGAATTCCCAGTCCTCTTGCCTTAGATGTCCAGAGTGCTGGGATCATAGTGGTGTACGATCAGGTCTAGTCTCAAATCTCTGTGTGTGTGTGTTTAAATCATCGTTAGTTTTGCTCTAGAATAAATCTATTCTATAGGAAGGGGATATTCTGCCTGAAGTCTCTAAAATACCAGGAATGTTTTAAGTGCATACACTGATCACACACACTCACGCATGTACATACACATGCATAAACACACACATATCTATAGCTCAACATACCTGCATGGCAGTCCTGCCAAGCAGCCCCTCCTCTTGGCGGTGCTTGCCATGGTGGGGGAGTTCTGTGTTGTCACGGTAGTCTCTGCTTTTGGAATGCTGCAGCTGCAAGACAGCAGGACTCTTGACTGGCAGGGGCGGCCGTGGAGCTGGGATAGGGGTTGTCTGCTGGCTCATTTCTGACCTGGAAGGCTTGACAGGCCTCTTGACTGGCACTGGGGCTTGGGAACTGGCTGAGGCCTTAGGCTTCCCTTGGCTCTTGTCCCCACTGGGCATTCTGCCCTCAGGAGAGGAAGAACAGGTAAAGGAGCGGATCCGGGGTGTGGGGCCAAAGACAGGCATGGGGGCCTGTTTGCTTGTTCCCTTGACACTTTCCACCTCTTGGGCTTTGGGGAGCATGATGCTGGGTGATGAGATTCCTGGGTCTGGACAGGGCGGGGGGTCCTTCCGCAGCATCTTGGGAGACTCCTGCTCTTTCCTGGGCACCAGCTTAGGGAAGGAACTCACGGACCCATACAGTGGATTCTCAAACATCTCGGGCTTCGTCAGCAGCAGGTCCTCCTGTAGCAGAGCTTCTACCTTTCCCAGATCACCAGGTCTGGAACCACGGGGAAAAGGAGAGGAGAATGGGGAGGAAACATGTTCAGAAGTCAGGACATGGGGAATAGATGCTTCATGCCTCTGGGTTTCATTTAGGGGTAATAAAAATGCCCTGGAACTAAATATGGCAGTGATCACATAGTAGGCAGCATAGAAATGTCACCAAATTACTCATTTTCCAGGGGATAATTTTACATGAATTTTGCCTTCAGAATTTTTCTTTTTAAACACCAGGACTCACTATGTATCCCTGGCTGATACAGAACTGACAGATCCACCTGCCTCTCTGTCCGCTGAGTGCTGGGATTAAAGGCATGCAACACCATGCTGGGCTAAAGGTACAGTCCAGGACGGCTTCATGATCCTTCTGCCTCTGCCTCTTCAGCATGTCTTACCTCCATGTGTGGCCACAAGTGATGACTTTTTAAAATTAGCACATTAATGAGAGATGATAAAGCTGGGTATGGTGGCTCCCACCTTTAATCCCAGCACTTGTGAGTCAGAGACAGGCAGACCTGTGACACTAGCCTGGTCTACATTGTTCCAACACAGCCATACATAACACCTAACAGAGAGACCCTGTCTCAAAGAGAGAAGGGGGTAGAGGTACTGTACTCAGAGGCAACTTTAATTCTGTTTAAACAAGAGCATTTGTGAGCAAGGGGTCTATTTCTAGAGATTTGGCAGAAAGAGTAACACATAGCAAGCCACTACTTATGTGTGAGATGCTGCCATGACAGCAAAGCTGCCATGCACTACAAAACAAACCTTGGGCTCAGGGGCCAATAGTCACACTATTCCTCTCAGGGCTCAGGGGCCAATAGTCCAGATAGCCTTCTTTCTGGAGGGCCCTGGGAGGCATAGTTTCTGTGACAGCTGACTTAGTTATCAACTTGATGAGATCTAAGATGACCTGGAAGATAGGTTTTTTTGGGATTATCTTGATTAGAGAATTAGGTGGGAAGACTTGCCCACTGTGGGCAGTACCATTGCATAGGCTGGCCCTAGACTGAATAAAAAGAAGACACACACACACACACACACACACACACATACACACACACACACAGAGGTCAGAGGACAACTCATAGGGGACAACTCTCTTCTTCCACTACATCAGTTCCAGGGACTAAACTCAGATGGTTAATCTTTGTGGCAAGCAACTTTACCTACTGAGCTGACTCACCAGACTGCCTTTCACTTTCTTGAAAGATTAGAAGTCACTACATATCCAGAAATATTGAGACCTTGACAGATGCCAAAAGCTATCCCTTGTCTGTGGCCCTCTTGAACCTGTCTGGATCCTCTGAGACCTTTACTCTGGTCAGGTCTCTGGAAGGTGTGCTTGTGTGTGTGTGAGAGAGAGGGGTATCCTGATCACAACATCTCAGATGAAGCAGAACGCTGGATAGAAAGTGAAAACACAAGGTCAGGGCCTGAAGAGATGACTCAGTGATTAAGAGTGCTGACTTTCATTCCAGAGGACCCAGGTTCTATTCCTGGCATCTACATAGTGACTCATAACTGTATGTAACTGAAATTCTTGGGAATCCAATGTCCTCCTCTGGCCTCTGATCTTTTGGCCTCTGAGGGCATTGTGGTGGACAGAAGCAAGCAAAGCCGCCCCCCTTGTGTGTGTGTGTGTGTGTGTGTGTGTGTGTGTGTGTGTGTGTGTGTATTTAAGAGAAACCTTGGTTAGGCAGTAGGGGGCGCACATCTTTAATCCCAGCACTCGGGAGGCAGAGGCAGGCAGATTTCTGAGTTCGAGGCCAGCCTGGTCTACAGAGTTCCAGGACAGCCAGGGCTACACAGAGAAACCCTGTCTCGAAAAACCAAAAAATAAAAAATAAAAATAAGAATAAACCAGAGAGAGAGAGAGTGAGAAAGAGAGAGAGAAACCTTATGGGGTTTGGCACCTGACTACCCACTCAGGTATAAAGATGGAGAGACCAATGAGATAGAAGCTAGAAAGTGCTCCCTCCACCAAGTGTTCAGGATGTTCCTGCTATCCTTAGGGGGAGGCTAGGAAAAACATTAAACTCACGAGTTTTAGTCAAAAAAGAGTTTGAGTACAGGTAACAGGAAACCAAGCCCCTATCCAGGGAGCAGAGTGAGTTCTTGTACAGAAGACTATGGAAGCCAGCCAGGGCCCGAGCAGAGTCTCCTTTCTCAGCACACAGCCTTGACCTCAAGACAGCAGTGGTCCAAGCTTACCAGGATTGAAGTGTTTTCCAGGAGATAGTACTTTTAAATGTTAAAGCTGGGGCAGCCTTGGACAACATGGGATGGGTAGTTATTGCTACCTAGTCCTGTAGGGCCTTCCCTGATAGATGTCTAACCCTATGCTGTCACCTGGGGCTGGAGGGAGCATGTACCCACCAAGCTCTGTTCACCACATGAAGTACAAAGTAACTTCTACTCTGGGATCCTCTGAGGATTATTCCATGAACTTCTACTTTCTTTGTGGCTGTTTCTAGCTTTGCTTCATGGGGTCTCTGAAGAGACTTCCTTTTTCAAACCAGTACCTCAGTACCTACTGGATAAGGTACCTTGATCCTCATTCCTGGGGAGGGGTACTGAGGCTATTTCTCTCTTGTTCCTAGGAGGTAGACTTAGACCCGGCTAAGGGACCTGCCTTCCCACCTTTCAGCTAGTTCAGCTAACAGCTAAGGCACATGACTGTCAGTGCCTCTCCAAAGGAATCCTTAGGCAGGCCTGGTATAGGCATTTGACTTAGAGGGTCTGGGAGAGAACCACACTGTGGATGATGCCCCTGCATGGGTTCCTGATTACTATGAGTTAGTTCTGCTAAGGAACTGAAGTTCTGAAGAGAGAAGAAAAGAAACAGTACTCAGAAAATGTGTGAGAAATTGAGGCTGAATGTGAGAGCCCGTGTCACTGCAAAGTACTCAAGGCAGCTGGGGAGGAGACACATCTGTGTCACTGTTACTCAGTCTGGATGTCTCTTGGCCATCGGTCATCCTGTAGGAATGGGATTCCTACCTAGTGTTTCCCATATCTGCTTAGGGACTTTATCTCTGGGCTGTGTAGTCCTTGCTCCTAAACCTGTTCTGGCCAGCTCCCTCTTTAGGATGACAGTTCTGCCTTCATTTGCTTTCCTAGTCCCAATGTAAGTTTCCAATTGCTACCAGCAGGAGGATCCAGACAGTTATATATGAGAACATGGATGCTTGTTTTTAAGGAAAGAGAGAGATTTGGGGTAGACGATGGTGTCTATTCAGAAATCCTCACCTCTTTCCCACTGAGAACTCCAGGGAGGGGGGGATGGCACAGAATGTCATTGGTTTGAGAAATGTTGGGCTGGAGAAATGGCTCAGTCATTAAAGGCTAGGCTCACAACCAAAAATATAAGAGAAATGTCTTTGTCAGCAAATGCAGTTTTTATAAGAAGATGCCTTTCTTGGCAACACTCTGACCCAGTCCCCTTTAAAATCAAGTTGCACCAACTGTTTTGGATAGGCAGCAGCCAAAGTAGTGGGCAGAACCCTCTTCAGACCATCATCCTTGGGAGCCTTCAGGGGCACTTTTGAGCAGAAACACACACACACACACACACACACACACACACTTCAGAGGACACTCACCTTGCCTCTTGCAACCTGGGACAGGGACCTCGGTTGGTTGTGGAGGATGAAAACTTCTTTGGCGACAAAGGTGGTTGGGAGGGTGGGGTCAGAGGACCTTCTTCCCTCCCAGGACCCAGGGAGGAATCCTTGGGTAGCTGGTCATAACTCCAGGCTGTGAGTTGCTGGTCTGGGGACAGGGTTGGTTTCCCATGCAGAAGCTGTCCAAAAGGCCCCATACCAATGTAGTTTGGATTGATGATCTCATTGAGGCTGGAGACACCACATGCAGGGACCCTGTAGGAAGATGTGGAGGCACACCTGAAGCCTTTTCCCTTCTTGGTTGGCACCAGCCTGAGGAAAGTGTTCCTCTCAGTACCTTTATTTCTGGGGCACAACTATTCATTCACTCATTCCTGTACATACGTAATATGGTAAAGAGATCGAGTTGAAACAAGCGGGAGGGTTGAGACCCACTAGGTAGAACATGGCTGGAGAAGATTGGCTCAAGGCTGTCTGTGAAATGCAGAAGAGAGAAAAAAAAAGGATGCTCTGAGCAGAGGCAAAGGTCCATGCTAAGGCACTCCCTGTGGTCAGGGGTAGAGACTGGCCTGTTGTAAGGTTCATGAAGACAAGTCAGCACCTGGGGAGAGTAGAATGAGAGCCTGGTGGGCCCAGGGCTGTGGGAGGGGTGGTCAAGAGTACATTTCCCCAGGCAGACTGGACAAAGTCATGTGGGACATGTTGAGTTACATATTCTGTGTAAGGCATCAGAACATCAGGATGAGTGTGCGATCACAGAAGTGAAGGCTAAAGGTGCTAAGGATAGTTGTCTTAAAACTGGAGGAGACAGTCTAGACCTTGTAGTCAGTCATGCACCAAACCTTGCTCCACACTGGGCTCCATCTCAGGAGGACTAACAAGACCACATCAGGAAACAGAGGTGATTGTGATATCAGGATACAACATAGTCTGGAATGTTCAGGTTATTCTCAATTCAGTCTTTCCTGTTAGTCACTGTGTTGGTTAGTTTTTCTGTGTTTTGTTTTGTTTATTGAGACAGGCTCTCATTTTGTAGCATTGATTGTCCTGGAATTCACGGTGTAGAAAACACTGGCCTTGAACTCAAAAGAGATCAGCCTGTTTCTACCTCCTGAGTTCTGGAATTAAAGGCATGTCTCACTACACCCCTCTGTGCTGGTTAGTTTGAACTGCCTCTTGACACAATCTAGAATCACCAGGGAAGAGAGTCTTTAAGAGGAATTAACTAGATATGTTTGGCTTGTGGGTATGTCTATAGGGACTTGTCTTCATTGTTAATTAATGTAGGAAGACCCAGCCCACTATGGGCAGCACCATTTCCTAGGCTGGACCCTGAACTGTGTAAGAGTGAAGAAAGCTGAGAGCAAGCAAGGGTGCATGTGTTTATTCTCTCTGCTCTTGACTGTTGATGTGATACTTTAGGTTCCTGTCCTGACTTCTCCACAACAATAGACTGTAATGTGGACTTGAAAGTCAAATAATCCCTTTCCTGCCCACGTTATCTTTTAATCAGGGTATTTGCCACAGCAACTGAAATGAAACTAGAAAGTCACAGATGGGGACTTTTAACCATGTATGTTCTTGGCCTCCCTAGACATAAGAGAAGCATCCTTTTCCCCGGGAATTATTCAGTCATCTATTGCTCCTTTTTCCTGGACTGCACATCCTTCCACTAGCTGGTGGTAAGTCTGTAGGTCTTGGACTATACTGTATTTACATTGGTTTCTTCCTGATAGGTGTTCATTAAAAGCTAGTTGAGCTTAACTCTTCCTACATGGAAAAGTTCTCCAAGGCTTTGATCTTTCAGAGATGGGGATTTGAACTCAGGGTATGAAACTGAGGTAGAAGAGGCTCCCCTGGACCACAGCATTTCTTCATCTCTGACACTGGCTTTCCTGTGGCCTACTTTACCCTCTCCCAGGACTCTGGCTCACACAGCCCAGCTAGTTGTAATAAATCTATGCAAGTTTCATCTACCTGCCAGCAGGCTCCCACTGCTTCATGGGGTCATGGCTGGTGAGGTTCTTCAAGCATTTCATTCCACTGGACTCATCCCTCTCTGTCTTCACAAAGTCTGAAAGAGAACATTCAGGAAAAAAACATGTGAGAGCCCAGCCACTACATGGACTAGAAATGGCAAAGTGGTATCTCTTTGCAGGCCAAAGCTGGATAGTAAACAGTGGCTACTAGGAGAAGTATTTCAAACAAGATTTTCAGGTTTCAAAATCCTTATGCTCGGTGATTGTTTAATGATGCCTGCCATGGGTCCAGAAGGAGAACAGATACTTATGACCCAGTTGTTAGTTCATGAACTATTTCTAACTTGTTTTTTGTTTGTTTGTTTGTTGTTATTTTTCAAGACAGGGTTTCTCTGTGTAGCCCTGGCTGTCCTGGAACTCACTCTGTAGACCGGGCTGGCCTCGAACTCAGAAATCCACCTGCCTCTGCCTCCCAAGTGCTGGGATTAAAAGCGTGCGCCACCACTGCCGGGCTATTTCTAACTTGTTGACTCAGCCAGGGACAAAACAAACAGTTCTTGTCAGATTAGAACAAACTTAGAACAACCATTAGGTCACCCTATAAGAGTATTTCACATGCAGAGCTAATCTATTTATGGGGGCCTCTATAAACCACCTTAAAGGGACCCCTACCTTTATTTCTGAATCTGGTATGTGGTTGCTAGTTGATGGCCCACTATCTCTTCAACCCATTGCCCTGCTAGAGAAAAGTTCTCTCATGGGGCACAGGAGAGTCACACGCACAGAAGCAGTGGTTCTTGGTGCACTAGAGCCTTCCCTGGCATGAGGAGCCCCCACACCCTCATAACAGGAAAGCAACCAACGTGTCTACCAACTCCTGCTTGGCCCTGGGTGAACTTGGCTTAGCCTGAGTTTGCAATCTTTAGCCATCCATCCAGCCTATCTATGCCTCAGTTTCTCCATTTGCCAAGTAGTGATAGCCATACGTGGTTCACAGGGCAGTTGTAAGAGACAAATGAGACGACTTGTTTTCTTCTCATCAAAGACACTGCCTTTACTATGTCACCCAAGCTAGCCTTGAACTCACGATCTTCTTGCCTTAGCCTCCTGAGTGCCAGAATTACCAGGGGGCATCACCATGCCACCCTAGAGACTTCCCAACTATGTTCAATTCTGAAGGCACAGATCATAGATACTTGATAACTTTGCTGAAAGGACATGTCCTCAGTGTAGTGGCCTCTGGGAAAGCCGGGAGGGGGGTGGCCTACCATAAAGCTTCTCCCTCATCTTGCCCTGGGAGGTCTGCAGCTTAATCTCTCCCCTGAAGTGGCCAGTCATCTCCCCATGGTGGGTGAGAGGCGTATAGATGGGAAGCTGAGTCTCTGTGGTCTCCAGACGAAGGGCAATGCAGCCTTCACCTGGGGAGAGGAGAGATAACATCAACATGAAAACCTTGGCATTAGACTGATATGGAGCATGCTCAGAGATAGGGCTGTACCACTGGGAGACAGGTCCTTGAAGCAAGTGGCCAGGCAGGGATTACCAACAAACCCTTTTGATTGATGCCTTAGCAATTTGGGGCAAATGTCTGAAGCCTCATAGGAAAAAGAACTCTATACAGATCAATGCTGGGGGAAAAATTAAATCCTAGAAAATCCATCTAAGAAATAATATTAAATGTTAATCTGATTGCTATAGGGAAAGCTTGCTTCCCAAGGTTTGAAACAGAACAAGAAATAAACAAAATCAAATAAGCAGGTGAGAGTGTAAGTCAGTCTAAAACTTCTATACAATGACAAGTCTGAAAGGGAAAGCTGGAGGGCTGGCCTAGCAGCAGGGAGGAGCTAAAGTCCTACACCTGGATCTGAGGAGCTGGCTGGGGACAAACGAGAGGCATGGTGTCACAGGCAGATTCAGGCTCAAGTCATAGCTCAGCTGAGGACTATTTGTGTGACCTGGGAGAGTCACTTGACCTCTATGAGCCTCAGTTTACCTATTTACTCACTGGGGAACAGAACCTGCCTCGTAATGCCAACATTAAATTACATAGTACCTGCAGCTCACTCACAAGGCTAAGCAGGAGGTTGCTGGCAGTGGCACCCAGAAGTGACAAGGAGCAGGGATGGTAACCCATTAGGAAAAATCCCTCTGGGACAGAGGAAGAGGCAGCATCAGGGTTTGATGGGCAGTGGCAGACAGGCTTTCTTGAAAGGCTAAGCCACCATCACCCTCACTTCAGAGGCTGAGGCTAATGGGCAGGTAAGGTCCTGGGCCTGGGATGCTTACCGTAAGATTCGTCACTGTCAGAGGATTTAATGCTGATCAGGATGTGCTGGTCTAGTAAGTACTCAGGGTCAGAGATAATGGGCTTGAGCTGCAGAGGAGACACCAGATTAGAGTCCACAGGTGGGGACAGGTAAGGACAGGTAAATGAGGGTCACCAGTTTGGTGTTTGAACACATCGGAAGAGCTGGAGAGAGGATTAGTGGTTAAGAGCACTGGCTGCTCTTCTAGAGGTCCTGAGTTCTATTCCCAGCAACCATATCACTGTGGTTCACAACCATCTGTAATGGAATCTGATGCCCTCTTCTGGCATGCAGGTGTATGTACATGCAGATAGAGCCTTCATAGACATAAAATAAATAAATAAATCTTACAAAAAATACACAGGAAAATGGAACTGAGTATGTTCTTTTAAGCAAACTCAGGTCTTGGTTCTCCATGCCCAAGATAGCAGGTGGACCTCACTGCTCAGCCAAGTGAGGGATAATTTTCTTCCCTACCCCACCCCTATCTCCTAAACTGGGTTGAGCTTCCAGGTCCCTGGTACATTGCCTTCATTCTTCCTTCCCTTCTTTGCATATCCAAGAGGCCAAGGGAAGGACCAGCAGTCAGGTCTGAAATGAGACCTGCAGTACCATCCTTCTCCTCCTGCCCCTCCAAGGTCTACAGCTGCTTTAAAGGAGCTGCACCTAGGCCTGCTCCCCATCTGGGGAAATATGTCTCCTTGCTGAAGATCTTCAGCTGGGCTTGAAATATCCTGTGGTAGAGGTGTGGCTTGGTGAGTGACAGACTCCTGAATGTCAGCACTGCCCTCAACTTTCTGCTGCTATAAAGTGGTCAGGGGCATCAGGGACATAGCTCAATGGTTGGGTGCTTGCTTAGTGCTTGCAGAGCCTTTGATCCAATCTCAAGTGCTGTGAACACTAGGTAGGTAGTAACCGAGGGGAGTGGGCACAGCAGGGCTGAGAAACACTTGGGAATATTGAGATCATCCATCCATGACGAAAAGCATGTCCTAACTCACTTGACAACAATGTCTAAGCTGGTCTCTTTGGCCTTGGTCTGAAATGGCTACAATCTGGATGCACCTGCTGCAGCTACACTCTGGGCAGACCTGCTATAGCT
>JADRCH010000339.1:305270-387213 GCA_019843965.1 Rhynchomys soricoides
GGCCTGCACTGCTGCAGCTGCACCCAGGCCTGCACTGCTGCAGCTGCACCCTGGCCTGCATTTTCTCTCTGCCCCAGGCACATTCTCTTCCTATATTACCTTGGGAAGAGTCTCTCCAAACCGCACCACCAGCTCTCCTTCACTTCCCTCTTCATTTTCTCCTTCCTGACTTTTGACAAAACCTGTTGGAGAATAAGAAGCTAGGTTTGCAGACCACAGAGCGAGAACTAGACAGAAAAGACTCCTAGGGTTGCCTTCCTTGGACCATGGAGGACTGTCTTTCTCTTCTCATGTCTCTGAGGCCTCCAAACCATTTAGGAGTCAGGCTTTCTGGGGATTCTGTTTTTGTTCGAAGGATGGTCATTTGCCAACACAGTCTAATTATTTTTAGGAAAAACCAAAGAGATTTCCCCTCCTTTTTGACTCTTCTTTGCAACATCCCAGGCAACAAAGAAGTCATCACACCACAGGCAGGAAGATTGGGAAGCATGACAGCTCATCCCACTTCCCACGCCACTCAAGATAGCAGCTTTTTGAAATTCTAATTTAAGCCTCCTAATATGCTGTTTCCATAGAAATCTATGCAAATGTCTCGATAGTTTATTAAAAACACCCGCACAAAGCCCCTCATTCTCATTAGAACTGTTTTGACCCTGGCTGCTAAGCTGGGGCTTTAGGATGTTGTGGTGCCCAGGAAGGGCTGGGATGAGTGGAAGGGAGGTGCAGAAAGGTGTGAGGGGGAAGGATCCTGGCTGGTAACTCTCCTGCCTGTTTGCAGGGTTGGTTCCTGCCCTTCCCCCATCACTCTTCAAACCATCTCTGGGAGACTTAGAAAGCATGGGAATCTCAACAGTATGCCTGGAGAGGTTATATAGAAAGGATCCTTCATAAGCATGGTGGGTGCTCAACATTGCCACCTGAAACAGACTATCCATTTCCACCTTGCTCCCAGTCATAGTGACCCCCACAATGCAAGAGCCACAATACAGAAAGGGCAAGGAGGCCAGGGTAACAAGCAGGCTGTAGCAGCTGTTTAGACCCTGTTAGATCTTCAGCATTCTGGAGCTCTGCCCAGGGCTCTCACTGTGTGAGAACCCAACTTGGTGGAAACTCAAGTGGGTAAGAGTCTGCCTAGAGAATGTTGACAGACAAGTCAGGGACGGGGGGACAGAGAGACACCAGTGGCTGCCTCTATCTCTAGGGCTGAGACAGTAGAAGAACAGACCACAGGGATGGGGAAAGGGCCTCATAGCCAGTGGGTAGCCCCATAGGTACCCCATCTGTAGCTGAACCCACTGAGGTCCATCCATAGATGAGAGAGAGACAGAGACAGAGACAGAGACAGACAGAGAGAACTGGGCAAGGGACCAACCATTAATGGAAAGGCTCTTATGGGAAAGAATCCCCCCAAAGTGGTATCACAAGACACTTACTCTCTAAGCAGCTTGAATGGAACTCCAAGTAGAACTTGGTCTGGGACTTGGTCTTCAGTGTGGCGTAGCATGCAAGAAACTCGATCTGCCCTTGGCTGTCCACAGTGCCAGGACCTGGAGCAGGGGAGACCAGGGATTTCTTTGTAGACTGTGCCTGAAGACAGAAGTTCCAGCTTCTCTCTGGTTTTCCCTCTCTGTGTGCACCCACTATTTCGGGCTCCCTCTGAGGGCCCACAGATGGGAAATGTCCAGGTTGGAAGGAGAGATTTGTCTTAAAGGAAAACTGCATGACTCAGCACCCAAGCTCAGCATCTCTGTTGATGGCCACAGGTTCTCTGATCTGTCACATTCTGCCGTGTAAGGTACAGGTCAGAAAGAGTAAAGACAGCAAGGACCCAAGATATGGACACGGTCTCAGTTTTGCCAACAATCTGTGTGGCCTCAGCCAACCCCTCAACCTCACTCTAGTCTCCCAACTAATTCATTCTCTCTCTGTCTCTCTGTCTCTCTCCTTCCCCCCTGCCTCCCCCTCCCTCTCTCCCTCCCTCTTTCTGCTATATAGTCCAGGGTTGCCTGGAATTCACTACGTAGCCAAGGCTGGCCTTAAACTTGTGATCCTCCGGCATTAACTACTATTACTTCCTCCTCCTCCTCCTCTTCCTCCTCTTCTTCTAGTTATTTATTTAATGTGAATGAGCACACTGTGGCTATCTTCAGACATTCCAGAAGAGGGTATTGCATCCCATTACAGATGGTTGTGAGCCACCATGTGGTTGCTGGGAATTGAACTCAGGACCTCTGAAAGAGCAGCCAGTGCTCTTAACCACTGAGCCATTTCTCCAGCCCCCCCCCCCCATTAACTTCTTAAGCTCTCAATTGATAAGGTTAAAGGCATGAGCTAACACGCCCAGATTTCCCCACTAGTTCTGACAAAGAGTTCATACAAAGACTTACAAAGTTCATACAAAGGCTCAACACCCAAATCTGCTGTTTTGAGTCCACAGCTAGGGAGATCTGCTCTTACTTCCTCAGGGCACAGTTATGAACCAGTCCCCAATCTGGAATCTGGGACTCACTGGCCTTCAGCTAACAGGGTTATAACTACGTTAATTTATACGACATTTATTTTACTTACCTGGCATCTGGTTTTTAACATTGTTTTTGTTTTGTAGGACAGGGTGTTATATATACCCAAACCTGGTCTCAAACTCTATGTAGTTTTAGTCAGACTCAAACTGAACTTCTGAGCCTGCTGCCTCTGCCTCCTAAGTGTCAGGACTAAAGGTGTGCACAACTACACAGTTGGAGTTTTAGCAAGTGTTCTATCTTTCCATATAAATTCTAAGCCATTTGAGAGCAACCTCCACCATGCCTGTCAGCCTTCTTTCTCTCCTTCTAAACCCCACATCACCTTGGCCAGACTCTGCTTAGACAAAAGTTCCATCAAAGCTCAACACTGGTGATCGATAGTTTCAAGCATCTGCCTTGTGCTGAGTCCCAGCAGAAGGAAACCAAGCCTGACAAAGGGGGAGGTGATGGCTGCTACTCCTCCAATGCTAAAGAACTCAGAGAAAGGGGGGATGGATACAATCAGGAGGGGGTAGGGCCTAACGGTGACAAAGGTGGCCAGATGAAGGAAGGAGACAGGACAGGTGTGAAGACTGGGTGGAGAAGGAAGGTCACATCAGACCCAATGGTAGGAAAGACAGTGGTCTAGCTTCAGCTACATCCCTCAGCACAGAGGCCACAGAGTGAGACAGTTGTTCTCTGTCTGTATTTGGGTTCTCCACACCCAGCATCCCTAAATCAGTTATCTGCTGCACAGAAGGAGTGGATAGAGGAGAGGACAGCACAGCTTCCTGGTCACCTAAGACAGGACTGGGTGGACTTGTTAACAGGCACACCCAGCCTTCGCTGCAAAAAGGGCAACCAGGGCTGGGCCGGGCAGTTTGCAACCATACCCTCCACTCTAAGCATGAGTTTATTCCAGTTTCCCCCGCCTCCTTCATCTGCATCCCACGGCCGTAGCTTTCACCACCTCAACCTACTATGCACCCACAGTAACACTGGATTAATATTTTCCTTAATTAGAGTCTGTTTTAAAACTTAGATGGAATCAAATAAAATGTGCCACAACTGGGGGAAACTTGAAGTACTTGTTTATCCAGAAGAGACATATTAAAACACACTAAAGTCTATATATCATGAATAGATATCCATCCATGTCCCTCCAGCCCAGAATCTTCTTGGGTATTAGACAGCCCATATCTTGGTAAACACTGATTTATGACCTCTCCCTTTTAACTACACCAAAAAGGCTTTCAGAAGAAGGTTCTCTGGACTGAAATTGTGATGTGGCCTGAACCTGATCATGTAGGGCAGACCGCGGGCCTATGGGAAGAAAAGGATGGGCCCACATCTAACACAGACAATTGGTAGCTACAACCAGATGATAAATGCCCTAGGCCCCTTGTCTTTGAGAAAAACAAGAAAACCTGATCTTGCCCATTGCTTACCATTTTTGGAGACGAATTGCGATGTAACTCCTGCTTCAAACGTGGCAAAGACAGGGCTGTGGTCACTCGTCATGATGTCACTGGTACTGCCTGCAAGAGAGAGAAGGCATTTCTAAGCAGGGATAGAGGAGACCTTCTGATCAAGGTGTGGATGACAAACTCACAGCAGGACAAGCTGAGACCTAGGCTGGAGTCCCTGAGTCCAGGAAGCAAAGGTGCCTGAACTTGCTTCCTGGGTATCGCCATCACCCTTACTGACAGACAGCCAACCCCAGATCTGACCAAATACCTCAGTGTGTCCAGCTGAAACCAAAGAGAAGAAATGAGCTGTCCAAATTCAGTCCAACCCAGAGAATTGTGAGCAAAGGATTCGGTGTTTTGTTTTTTAGATTTATTTGTTTATTTTATGCATGAGTTCACTGTAGTTGTCTTCAGACACACCAGAAGAGGGCATCAGATCCCATTACAGATGGTTGTGAGCCACCATGTGGTTGCTGGGAATTGAATTCAGGACCTCTGGAAGAGCAGTCAGTGCTCTTAATCTCTGAGCCATCTCTCCAGCCCAGGACTCAGTGTTCTAAGAACTGGGATTTAGGGCATTTGCTATGCCCTGATAGCTGATACACCCACTTATGTAACAGTTGGAAGAAAACCCAGGGTCCCTTTTCTTGCATTCTAGATATGAATTCTCTTTTCTACCCCCAACTTCTTGGCCTCCTCTATGTCCAACTCCTTAAACCCTTCTACTGTGTCCTCTGGCACTCAAAAGAATTATTAGAAAAATACATACATCTTCAGCCTTTCTGTGGAAGATGGCACAGCCTTACATGTAAGGTTAGTCTTCTTTTTTGCTTCTCACACTCTGGGAATGTGTATGATGTAAACTCTCCTCAATCTAAGTTGCCACTTCCTGATCCATCTCATTCCTCTTTCTTAAATCCTGCACTAAAGAGCAGTTCTGATGGCCAAGGCTGGTGTCTAAAGAGATAGTGGCAATTCTATGAGCCTCTATCACTTGGCCCTCAGCAGAGGCAGCTGACTGACTGACGGAGATAGTTGGCTGGATCTTCCGAGACAGAAATCGAGAGGAAATCAGGGCTGCAGGATTTGGGGAGTAAGTATCCATATGACTGGCTCTGTGTAGTGCTAGAAAGAGGGTCACAGGGCTGGAGAGATCGGGCATAGGTGGGGGCAGACAAGCCAGAAATACCGAGGGAGAAATAAAGGACGGGAAATGGGATCTTTCTGGCGTTCCTGTTTGTTTTGGTTGGTTGGTTTGGGAAGTACTAGGGATGGAAGCCAAGACCTTGTGCATGGCAGGAAAATACCCTGGCCCTGGGCGATATGTAGCTCCTGTCCCACTTTCAGGTTCCGAAAGCAGAACCATGCCTGGGCCAAGGCCGTGGGTGTTCTCTGTTGCACATCTAAAGGTGCTATATGAAGTTTATCTAGTGAGGTCACTTCCGGGAGACAGAGCTCAGGAGCAGGGAGAGGGGTTGCAATGCAAGTGCTAAACTATCTCAGGGCAACAGCAGACCCATACAGATGAAGGGACCAGAGACCACCGTCATCTGTGGGATCAGAGTCAAGTTGTCTGAGAGAGGGTGGGGACCATAAGGTAGATGCTAGTCAGGGGCAAAATTCCCCCAAACTATTTCCCTACTCTTAGGGGTAGGTAGATATGAGGGCTCAGTTGGACAGTATGGGTCATGAACTGCCTATCAGAGATCTCTGGCTTATGAATTGCTCATTTGTGGTGTGTTGTGGGTGAGATGAGGGTTGGGTGCCATTGCCTGGGAATCTGTGATTTGTTTTTGAAGATTTCCTTTTGTCTTTTAAAGTGTGTGTGTGTTTGTTACATTGCAGCCCAAGGCGAGATAGCCATCACCAACTCTTTCTGGACACTTGATTAGGGCTCCACTGATCTCACTCATGATATGGATGAGCAGACTGAAGCCCCTCTGCTTGCCACTGTCCTCAGAACCCAAAACCTCGTCTGCACCCCACAGTGTTCCTCTCACCATATGACTGACAGACCACATGCACCAGCGGGTAAGACTTCCAAAGGACTCGGTCGCACCAGGATGGCAAGTTGTACTTCATCTGCAATGCAACATTACAGTTTTACAGCATGCGTGCTGCTTTCACTGTTATTAGTAAAAACAAAACCACGATATTAACGAGGACATCCTAGATCATCAAATTCATCTGTCATTGGGTCTTTAGGGAATTTACCCTCAGGTAATGCTAAACTATTTAAAATATGTTTTATTTATGTGTGTGAGTGCTTTGCATGCATATATGTATGTGCAACATGTGTGTGCAGTGCCCACAGAGGCCAGAAAAGAGTGTTAGATCCTGGAGTTTGGGTTACAGTGGGTTGTGAGCAGCCTTGTAGGTGCTGGGAACTGAACCCAAGTCCTTCTCAAGAGTATTTTATTGCATCTTTCCCCAATTACTGTTCCTTTCAACAGTGTAGCCTTATTAATATATTAATAGTCGTTCTGTGATCAGCTTACTTTGGCCTTTGGCTTTATCTATGGAGAACTATAATGTTCTGAAGCCCTAAGTCGTGAAACAAAGAAACCAGTTTTGCTGATGGTGTTTTGGAGTCTAGCCATGTAGCCCAGGCTAGCCTTGAGCTTATGGACCTCCTGCCTAAGTCTCCCTGGTGTTGGGATTACAAGTATGCACCATCACACTCAGATGTGTGGGGACCTGTTTAGTCTCAGCTAACAGAATTGTGTGTCTTTGTTTTTTGTTTGTTTGGTTTTTTTTTTTTTTGTCTTTTAAAAGGGCTGCAGAGAGGGCTTGGTGTTTAAGAGCTCTGGTTGTTCTTGCAGAAGGCTCCAGGTTTGGTTCACAGTACCTACATAGTAGTTTACAACCATCCGTGATTCTTGTTTCTGGGGATCTGACACCCCCTTTCAGCTTCTGTGGGCACCAGATGTTCATGTAGGCAAAACCACTAATACACATAAAATAAAATTAGCCTTAGTAGTAGCCAGGCATAGTAGTGCACGCCTTTAATCCCAGCACTCAGAAGGCAGAGGCAAATGGATCTCTGTGAGTTGAGGCATGGTCTACATAATAAGTTCCAGGACAGCCAGGGTTACCTAGTGAGACCCTGTCTCAAAAAACCAAAAAACCAAAAACCAAAAACCAAACAAAATAAAATTAGCCTTAGTATGTAGTTAAGAAATGATGCTTTAAAATTCTCTCTCAGCATCTTAGAATAGGGCCATTGTTAATTCAGATTTTTTTTTCTTAATGTGCAAGTTGGTAGCAGTTTTTGTACCAAGATATAAGTCAGCATGTGAAAGCATTTTTTTTTTTTTTGAGACAGTCTCGTGCAGCTCAGACTGGCCTCAAACTCACTATAGTCAAGGATGACCTTGAACTCCTGATCTTTTTGCTTCCTGCTTCTATTTCCTGAGTATTGGGATCACAGATAGATGATACCATGCCTGACTTGATACTGGAGATGGAATCCAGGGCTTTGTGCACATTAAGCAAACACTCTACGACTGAGTTACATCCCCAGCCCCTGCATGTGTATTCTGATTTTTGTTTTTGTTGTTGTCTGGTGAGGTAGGATGCTTCCCACGTTCTAGGAACCACCATGGAATGATGAGTTGGTAAAAGGAGGTGGGATAGGGCTGGAGAGTTGCTTCTGGGAGGACTCACCCCTGTCGCTTTCTGCTTCGTGTAGGCATACTTGTCCCGGGTCAGTCTTTCAAATCGATAGGTGGGGGCGAAGGTGATCTCCTCCTCCTCTGAAACAGATGCATGGCCTTCAGTTTGGCTTCCCTAACACCTCCAGTTTCCCTTCTCTGCAGACATAGCCCTTCCCTTGGTCAGGATGTTCAGGTGGAGAGAAGATGGTGGGGAAAAAGAATAAAGGAGAGACAGTGTGCCCTCACCAAAGTGCAGGAAGACCTTCTGTTCCTTCCTCTCCAGGAGCAGTTGGTCGTGGGCCAGAAGATCTGAATACTGCTGTTGTTTGATCTTCTGGATGATGGCCTCTGCCTCCTGGAATGGGGACATGCCAGGTCAGACCCTGTTCCTTACCATACTTCCCAATGACCATACCAGGGCCCCGGAACCCAGCAGTTTGGGACGCTGATTCCTAGTGCTCGATCACTTTATAATAAGGAAAGCCTGGAAGGGCTATATCATCACCATAACTAGCTACAGGCTAGCCCAAATTTGCATGTGGATCTGTTGTTTTTATACACTGGCTTTTAAACACCATTGTTAGCAATACTTCATGAGCAGGTAGTCCATCTCTTTTGCTTTCTCTGGCTCTTTCTGTGGGAACAAGGACGTCCAGCAGTAAATCCACTAGTGGTGGAATTCCTGGCTCTGAGGCCTTTGAGCATCACTTTCCTTGAGACCACCTGGCCTAATTGTAAGAATTGGAGCCACACTGCAAGATTAGGGGATATGCTGGCCTTGGGCTCCAGCGGTTCTCTCTCCTGTCTACTCTGTGGCTTTGAGCCAGGCTCTGGGCTCCAGTCCAGGTGAGTGTGGCGCTGTGGCAGCTCTTCCCTAGGAGGCTCAGAATGGAAACTGTTCTCATGCTCCTACCTGCTTGCTCATTCCCAGGGAGAAAAGATGTTACCTGGAGGTCACTAGTGAGGAAGGCATGGTAAGCTGGCTGCAGAGCTGTGATGGTGTCTGGAGGCCCAGAGGGGACTGAGGGACATGGGTCATACGGAGCAATGCTTTAGAGAAAGGGACACCTGAGATTCAACCTCAACTATGTGCAATCTCCTCTCAGGAGGTTTCCTAGCTTCTCTGTGTGCCTAACTATAAAACAGGGTCAGCTCCTGCTTTGCTTTCTTTGTCCCTCACAGGACTTGAGTGTGGGAATATATTAAGTCCCTCCGTGGGAGGGAAACAGGTTGCTAACTCTGATTTCTAGACAGAAGGGCACTCACTGTTCCACCCCACGCTGTCTCCTGCTTCAACTTTTATGAGCATGCAAAACAACTGTGTGGGTTCTAGACTCATCCTGTGGTCACATCTGTTGGTCCCCTTCCTGTAGGCAGGCAAGAAATGCCTTAGATCCACCAGTGACCCCATGATTTGTTGAGATAAGTGAGCTGATCCTCTAAGATGCCTGTGCTTTCTGATCAAGCCCAGCTGTTGCTGAATGGCTGACTGGCAGACTAGAGAGACAGTGACAGTGACCAGGAGCAGCAATAGCAGTTCTGGGGCAAAACAGACACAAGCAGAAGGGAACTGTAAAGAAAGGCAGAGGCTCCATGGCAAGAGCTGTATTGAGTCCCTGAGAGGAGCTGTTGCCTTAGCCTGATTCTGAGTGTCCATGTGTCTTTTTAATTTTCTGTCCACAGCTGACTCCTGAGAGCCTCTGTCTCCCATGGCTCTACCCAAGATGGAGTCTCCTTACCCAGGTGGGCAGCTCCACACGGTAGTTGAGATCTCCAAGCCAGAAGAGGTGGGTGAAGCGGTGGGTGATGTTAAATGGGCTTAGCTTCTTGTCTCCCAGGGCCAGGAACCGCAGGATGTTCATATAGTTTTGATTTCGCCTAATTCAGGAAAACAAGAGCCATCTACTATGCCTAGCATGAGCACTGTCCTTGCTCTGATGGCAGGAAGTCAGAGGCAATAGGAAACAGAAACTTAGACTCCAGCTCTGTCCCAATGGGCACCTGAGCTTGCCTGAGAAACCCAACTGGGAACATAGAGTCTAGATCCCATGCAGGAATCTACCCAGCAGGAAACAGATCAGTAATTGAACTAGTTGGCTATGGTCATGACATATAGGCACCTGCAGACAAAATGAGCTTTGAGTTATAGGATCCTCCTGAGGAGTATTTTCCTTTAGAAATGGACCGGGCTCAAGGGGTCTACTAGGTTAATGACTTCAATATGTTTTCTGTCCTCCAGGCAAGAGTCACATACACCTGAGGTCTCTACTGTACTACAGTTGTCTTTGCTCAGACAGCAGAGGTCAGAAGGTCCTAAGGCTGGGCAAGCATCAGGGTGTTTGAGGCTAAGGCTGTCTGGGTGCATGGAGGGAATGGGTCCCATTACCTGAGTTTTTTTTCACTTCCAGAAGTCAAGTGGCTGTTGACAAAGCCCAAGGAGGTTCCATTGAACATGAAGGACACCCCCACAGCTCCCTTGTTTCCTAAAGGGAGGAAGAAAGAAAAGAAGCAGAATGTTAGCCAGGCAGGCTTGTCAAGGGTCAGAAGCTGAGGTGAGGCAAAGAACACTAAGGCTGTTAGCAAAGAGAAGCAGACAGAGGAGAGAGGAGAGCAGATAGGTCAGCAGGGGAGGGACATGACAGTGACGGGCAGGCGGTAGCAGCCTTGTGACTTTCTATATAGGAGAGAGGAAGGAGGATGCTGTTGTCTATTTCTGGGTATGGGGATGTTGGGCACCACAGTACTGAGCAGAAAGGGACAAGGAGGATTGGAGCAACCTGGAGCCTTGGAATTTGGGAGGTGCCCCCTCCCCCAACTGAGTGAATGACTATCTACTCAGGATCCACTCCTGTGGGATCAAAAACATTCCCTCCAGATACCTGCACAGACACACACACCACACACATACAATATACATATACAGACATACACACACAGACACACATAGGAACACACATAAACATACACACACACACACACATAAACACACAGGCACACATGAACACATAAACACACACAGACACACAAACACACAGACACATAAACACACATACAGACACACAAACAGGCAGACAGACACACACATACATAGACATAATCTCTATCTCACACACATGCCTTGCTGATGTTTTAATTTATTCTACATTAGCGGTTTTTAAAGTATGTTCCCTAGGCCAGCAGAGCAGCCCTAGAGATTCTACTTGAGAGGCTGTAATAGGGGTTAGAAATATGCTTGATAAACTTTGGAAGGCAGGCGTTGGTAGACATGGGCTTACCACCAACCAAAACGGCATGTATGGGTTTTTTTTGGTTTTTTCGTTTTTTTTGGTTTTGCGAGACAGGTTTTCTCTGTGTAGCCCTGGCTGTCCTGGATCTCACTCTGTAGACTAGGCTGTCCTTGAACTCAGAAATCCACCTGTCTCTGCCTCCCAAGTACTGGGATTAAAGGTGTGTGCCACCACTGCCTGGCGGCATGTATGTTTTTTGAGGAATGGGAGATTATCTGTTTAATTTTGGTGCTGGGGACCTAGACCAGGGCCTTGCATATAGTAGGCGAACACTCTGACTAAATTCTGTAGGGAGGAGTGGGATCTAGGCCGGGACTAGAGTAAGGCCTGGTTAAGGACATACAGCTGTAATTTTCAATGAAACATTGAAGAAATTATGTGCAGGGGCCAGTGAGAGAAGCAGGATACCCAGGGAGGGAAGAAGGCCAGGAAGGGATGTTCTGTAGGAGATGGAGCTCAGACTAATCCTGTGACTGCTATTGTAGCAGGCAAGAAAGGATGAGTGAGTGGAGACATAGCAGAGCTTTGTCAGTAGAAAAACACAGACTCTCAAATGAAGCAATCTTGTGTCTTGTTTTGTTTTCTGGGACCCTGTCCTGTCCCCAGAGTCAAAGCTCAGAGACTGCTTCCTATTCATATACAGCCCAGTATTTGTGCTCACATACCTACCCTGAGACACTCCCATGCACACAGCTATATGTTCAGAAACACAGACTCTCACGGACTCACATAAAAGACACAGCCACAGATATACCGACCAGCACAGATATCTAAATACACAGGGCATGCTCACATGAACTCACACACATATGCATATTCACATAAACACACAAACACATCCAATGTCACCTTGCCCATCTTGCCGCCAACGCACACGTTCACATACTCATAAACAGACTTGCACATCCATAGAGGCCACCTTTGTAGGTATGGACCCCGCTCTCCCACATATGCAGCCTGTCTGCTCTCATCTCTGTTTTCTATGCTCACCTACTCAGAGTTGGTCAGTTTCTACTTCCTACAGGGTACCTGGGGTTCTCCTGGGTCAGCATCCTATAGGCCATGATCAACCCCGGTCTGATCACAGCCATCTCATTCATCTGCTGAGTGTGGGGACTTTCAGGTGACAGTAGCAGAGAGGGATAGTGGCATGTGGCCCATAATGCCTAAACTTTCACCATCTGACCCTTTCTAGTGGAAGTTTGCCAGTTCTTATTCTAGATTCTTACTTCTCAAAGTGGAGTCCCTGGACTGGCTGGCACTAATGTCACCTGAAAGCTTGTCAGAATGGTACCTTGGAAGCCATCTGACTTACTGAGACAGAACCCACATTTTAACCAGATCACCAAAGCTGGTATAGACCCTGGATGAGTTTTCACAGGGGAACCCATCTGGATTTGCTAGAGACTAAGGGATCCCAGGACAGTACTTTCATGGTTTAGTCTGGGACATTGCCAAGAGAAGGAAGAAACAGAGCATGCACAGGAATGGATTCCCTCTGCTCACCCAGGGTGTTGGCGATGCCTGTCTTCACATTGTCAGTGCAGATATGGCTGATCCGATTCTCATGCTCCGGCTTGGCAAGCACCACTATGCGAATGTTCCAGAGGGTGTGGATGGCAACCTAGTGGTGGTGGGAGATGATGTTGCAACACAGGGCTGAGGTGCACTGTTGGAACCCTGGGCATCCCAAAGGGATTTACCCCAGCTCTCACCATGGGATAAGACACCCCGTATTCCCTAGCTTTTAGGAAAACTTCTAACAATGCCTAGAAATGAGACAAAGTACCTCAGAGATAAGAACTGGGACTGAAGATGCATCTAGGAAGTAAATATACTTTTAAGCAGAAGTAGGGAAGGTGAAGGACTCAGGACTCTATCAACTACTGAGGATGGCACCTCAATGCACATCTGTGGCTCTGAAAGTGGGGTACCACTGAGCAATCCTAAACATCTTTGGAAGTATCCTGTTTGACTTCTGAGATGCTTGGAAGAGCCTGCTGTCTCCCCACCCCAGGCCTGGCCAGTTGCTCACTGTTTTAAATGTCATGCTGGTGACTTCTTGCAGGGAGTGCCTGAGTATCTCCAGCCACTCCTTCTCTCCAAGGGGGTCCTCCTGGGTGCCAATCACATAGATGTCATGGGGTATATAGTCAGCAGAGTCGTCCCGTGTCTTTCCCTGCCCCTTGGAGAGAAACCAGGACGTGATCTTCTTGGGAGGGGGTGCATTACCTTCAACAGCAAAACCCAACACCGAATGAGTCAAAGACAGGTCAGGTCAAGGTCATCAGGGGGATTTAAAACAGGGGAAGAGGAGGATCACATAGTTATAAAAATCACTGGAGCAAATGCCCTAGATGGAGGACTCAGTGCTGAGACCACCTTACATGTCAGCTATGGTCACAGCTCAGTGAGATCTTGTTGTAAAGATTACATTACCTTTCAAAGAATGGAAACCCTGGGAGATCCTCTCTGGAACCCTGATCTAACTGAATAGGTTGCCAGACATGTCCTAGGCTCCAGGGTGGCAGTGACACATGAGATGTGGCCCTGTCACTCAGGATTTTACATTTCCAATGGCGAGTGACATGTCCAGGATGGAGGCTTCTACCCTACTGCCAGGCAACACCAAAGGCCTCCTGGAAGAAAGGTGTAATCAGCTAAGAACTAAGATGAAGAGGTGCCAATGGAGAAACAGGAGGGGTTTGCAACTTTCCTCAGCTTCCATATTGAAAAAGGAATGGAAGCAGCTCTGTCAAGGAATGATGGGAGATCTACTTGTGGAGATACCCCAAGGATGGTTAGATGTTTTCCCCCACACCCCGAGGAGATCTATGTCTTTTGGCCAACCGAGAGACAAGAATACAAGAATCCAAATAACGATCTCTGCCAAACTCTGCCCCCTGGAGCTCAGTGAATGGAGACCTTTCCACTCTGCCCATGTGCATCAGGGCTCCTGCCTATAGCTCCCATGTGCCTTCCGCTGGAAGACCCCCCCCCCCCCATGTCCAACCAAAAGAACTCTTCACAGACAGACAAGAAAACTAGAAAGGTCCTTGTGCCACATGCCTGAACCCCTGAGGGTAAAAGCCTAAGGAGTTAAGGAGAGACTAAGACACCCATTAAACTTGAATTCCTGGTGAATGGCTGATTTTTAGAATAAGTATGCCCCATGCAGTGGTTGTTTGAGATCCAGATTTAACTAGACATCTTTTAATTTAATTCTAGCTCACTATGTATACCAAAACATTATTTAGTGTAATTGACAATTAGTATAATGTACATATTTAGTATAATATATGGTTATATATATATGTATATATATATATAAATTATGTAATTTAGCTTTTATTTCTAGCTGAGTACTTATACTAAGTGGTTATTTCACTTATATATTTACCATATGGACTATGTTACTGTATATTTAGCATATATATTTTATTTATTTACTTTTAACTACACATGTATGCTAAAAGCTTATATATTATTTGTATGGTATTTAAGCTTAGGACCATTAGGATCTATCCATTGATCCACCTACCCACCCATCCATCTATTCATCCATTGATCTCTCTATCTCTCCTCTCACTTCCTCCCTAGATGAGCCAGGACCAGGTCCCTTGGTAAACTGCAGAGTAAGCTACTTTGGCTACTTTTGGGGTACACTAATTCTAAAGCCTATTTTACTTGCTCATCATCATCAAACAAAGGTAGAATTCTCTAGAAAAGAGGTGGTATAGATGGGATGTAGACCAGGACTATGGTTGAGAGATAGAGGTGCCCCCTTGTGCCATTTGCAGATGCTGAGGCAGGAAGGTGGATCCAAGAAGAACCAGTAGGAAGGAGGGAGTGGGCACAGGGACCCACCCATGTTCCAAGTGCCAATGAAGATGGTGATCATGTCAGGCTCTGGCTGCTCCGAATGCTTGTTCTTCATCTGCTGCAGGAGTTGGCAGAAGCCTTCTCTTTTCTGAGGGAGGAAGGGCAGACACACTTAAAAGGACCTCCACCTCCCTGCACATCAGCCTCTACAAAAGATGTGGTTAGCTTAAAAAACATCTAGGGGTAGTTTCATATATATGTATATAATCAGTATAAGTAAGAGAGGCAGCCACCTGGAGAGATGCATTCAAAGCCACATGAGTATGTGGCTTCTTAGACCCAGCCATTCCATTGCAAGGTTGTGATTTGAAACAAAAAATTAGGAACTGCACCAATATCCAACCACATCAGGGTACTGCAGCATGTTCATAGGTAAGGGACTCACAATTAACTCTACAGAGAGAATTCTATAGAGTTTTAACATTATGGTACAAAAGTACTTTATCCACAGAAAGGTGGCCACAATACATCATTGTCATAAAAAGTCACTTGGAAAAAATGGTATGTGTACCACCATTGCAGTAAAAAAAATTTCATGGGGCCTGGCCATGCTCACCTACAATTCTAGCATTTGGGAAGCTGAGGTAAGGAGATAACCATGAGTTCAAGGCCAACCTGTGGTATATAGTGAACACCAGGCTAGACATAGCAATATTGCGAAAATCCTGTCTCACAAAAGTCCAGACCAAAGCAAATCATAAAGACAAACAATAACAACAACAACGATGACGATCCCTTAAAACGCCTGGAAGGGGAAGCCCAGAGTCAGTTAGGGGTGAGTGCTGTGCTGCCTTTATTTTAAACTTTTGACTATTTGTGTTTGCTCCTTTCTTTCCTATGCCAGTGAGACTGAGTTACTTATTTGACAAGAGAAATGTAAAGAAACCGTGGCCAGTACAATGGCTCAGCCGTGAGGACACATGGCAAGGAGTGGAGTCCAACCCTTGGGACTCATGCGGTAGAGAGAGAACCGACTTCTGTAAGCTGCCCTCTGACCTCCACACATGCATTGTGGCACTTGCACACCCCATCCCCAAATAAACAATTCCAATATTTTTTTTAAAAAAAAGAAAATTTTATGAAACTAAGCAAAGGCAAAAGAGCATGTTAAGAAAGGGGCCTCCTAATCTCATACACTTGTTTTTCCTATGTTGGGCACGAGACTTTCCTCTCTCTTAGTAGAGAGGACTGTTGTCAATAGAATGGCTGGCTTTAAATTAGAACACACAAAATTTCAAGCAGTACTGTGGTGGTTTGAATATGCTTGGCCCAGGGAGTGGCACTATTTGGAGATGTGGTTTTGTTGGAGTAGGTGTGGCCTTGTTGGAGTAGGTGTGTCACTGTGGGTGTGGGCTTTAAGACCCTCATCCTAGCAGCCTGGAAACAATCTTCTCCTAGCAACCTTCAGATGAAGATCTAGAACTCTCAGCTTCTCCTGCACCATGCCTGCCTGGATGCTGTCATGCTCCCGCTTTGATAATGGACTGAACCTATGAACCCGTAAGCCAGCCCCAATTAAATGTTCTCCTTACAAGAGTCACTTTGGTTATAGTGTTTGTTCACAGCAGTAAAACCCTAACTATGACAAGTGCCAATGTGAAAGGCTGGATGTCTGATGTCTCTGGTTGCAAAGCTAGCAATTTCATATGATTCAACCTCATCATTGCAAATCTCACAGTTGCCTACTCTAAAGACACCAGCCATCATGACATAACAGGAGCCTCTTTATTGAAACCTGTCTTTAACCAGGGATGGCTCAAGAGTCAGTGTCTCAACCCCATTGAGCTTGCAGCAATGGGGCAGAAATAACTAGTTTGGAACCTATGCTCCTGAAGCCCAGAATGCTGCCCAGTCATGTGACCTCTCTCTACATTCTACCATCTGTCTGTACTCTCTTGCCATTGTTCCTGTCAGCCCATGCCTGCCACTGTATCTTCATATTCACTCCCAGGATGGGTGAAAGGAGAGGCCTTGGGAACCTGGTGGGGGTTATCTCTGTGAGACTCTACTGGGAACCCTCCCTTAGCTGGTCTCTAGTGTCTGACCACTCAGGGTCAGCTACAAATGCCAAGCTATGTGCCCTATCTTGTGGGACAATGGACCATACTAGGAAACTTGGTAAGGTAGAGTAGGTCTGAGACCCCAGAAACTCACATCTGATATGGTAGGTGTCTCTCTGCTCCCTGCCAGATTCCTGGCCTGGAACATGTGCCATGCTCCCCACATTGCTCACACAGCCCAAAACAGAGTTCTCCATGCAAATGGACCTAGAGGACCTGAGGCTTTAGCCAATAAGCTTCCCTTCCAGGACATTCCTTCTTGCAAAAGATATTTAATCTCTGGTCCACTCTGAGAAATTGGTACACATCCATTTTCCATGATGAACAACCAATAAACACTAAATCTAGCCAAGAGACACTGTTAATAAAGGCCTCTTGGCCAGCTCAGCACTGGGCATGAGACAAGAATTTCTCCTTGCACCTGTGATCTTGGGACATTGGAACTAAAACTCTGCAAGTCCCAGCTAGCCCAGAGCCTGGTCCTTAACTAGTTATGCTCAGCTTCCCAGGTATGAAAAGGGTGCTCTAGGACCCAGGGAACTAGTGATCACAACCTCTGGGAGCACATCATGGTCCTCAAGACCCCTGTCTCTTCTCGCCCCACATTAGATGTCTATTGTCACTTACTTTAGAGTCAGCAAAAACGTATTCCTTCCTCTGGATTTTCTCCTTCTCCGTCTCCACCAAAATCACCAGCTTGTTCAGAAACTTCTGGGACTTAATGAGCTGCAGGACTTCAGACAAACAGAACTTTATTGATGCATGTATGTGCTCCTTCATCTGCTATGTCCAATGTCCAGTGCTCTCTAGGCACCCAAGCCTCAACTTGACCCCACATACCTGGGCTAAGCCCTGGGGGCTCATTTTAAAGTGTGGTACCCAGACCAGCTAGAGTTAGCTTAACTACACACACACAGTGTAACTGTCAATCTTCCTTCTCTTTTCCCTCCATGCCACTTTACCTCCCCACCTCCTCTCTGTCTTGCTTAATTTGTGAAAAATTCACAGAAAATTTATAGTTTTCCTTTTTTTTTTTTAAATCAAAAATTGAGGGGCTGGGGAGGTGGCTGAGCAGCTAGGAACACATACTGCTCTTTCAGAGGACCCAAGTTCAATTGCTAGCACCCACATCAGGCAGCTCACAACGACCTGTAACTCCAGCTCCAGAGGAGACATGACTCCCCTGGTCTCTTGGGGCATCTTCATAGACCCAGACACACACACACACATAATTAAAAATAATAAGGATAAAATTAAAAGTGAATCAAATCCTTTCATAAGATTTGTTGTTGGTAACATTATTCTTCCACTCCACTGCCTCCAAGGACCTACCCCCGGAAGGCAACTAATTTCAAGTTTTGTCTGGTTTGTTTGTTTTGTTTTGTTTTTTTGAGACAGGGTTTCTCTGTGTAGTCCTGGCTGTCCTTGAACTCACTCTGTAGACCAGGCTGGCCTCAAACTCAGAAATCCACCTGCCTCTGCTTCCCAAGTGCTGGGATTAAAGGCGTGTGATACCACTGCCCGGCTAATTTCAAGTTTTTTAATGAACTCTTTTGAACTTTATCCCATGCTTCTTACAAAGATAGATAGATAGATAGATAGATAGATAGATAGATAGATAGATAGATAGCATGCACAACCACCTGGCTTATCACAGTATTTTACCTACATAAACATTCAATGCTTATGTCACCACGACTATGACAAGGCTCCTGACAGACTAGTCCTGGTTGCTCTTCGTTTTTTCTATGCAACTTAAAACATGTTTTCCTGAGTTGGGCCCATGAATCCCCTTCCTTAGCTGAGGAGCTATTGGCAGTTGGCTGCTAGGGGAGAGAAAGTCAAGTTTCTTAAGGACATAGCTCCAGATAGTGCCAAGACCCAGGGGATGGTCTCACATCCACGAGCACATATCAACTTGTCTTAGTTAGGGTTTTACTGCTCTGAACAGACACCATGACCAAGGCAACTCTTATAAAGACAACATTTAATTGGGGTTGGCATACAGGTTCAGAAGTTCAGTCCATTATTACCAAGGTGAGAACATGGCAGCATCCAGGCAGGCCTGGTGCAGGCAGAGCTGAGAGTTCTACATCTTCATCTGAAGGCTGCTAGCAGAGTACTGACTTCCAGGTAGCTAGGACTAGGGTATTAAAGTCACACCCACAGTGACACACCTACTCCAACAGGGCCACACTTCCTAATAGTGCCACTCCCTGGCCTAAGCATGTACAAACCGTCACATGGACTCAGTGAGAGGACAGGAAGTTGGGAGGAGGGAGGGGGTGAGGGTGGGTCTGAGAGGAGTTAGAGGGAGGAGTGTGAAGTGAATATGAGCAAAATATTCTATCAGACTTTCCTGGGTTAATAACTGAACAATGACCATGTTCTTTTCTTTTTGATGGCTTAGAGGGTCACACTGCACACTGAGCTACCCTCCTAACCCTGTGCTTTCCTTCATTCAGACTCTCCTTCCAATTTGTGACTCCCAATCCCACATGACTAAGCACCCCTCTGCTGTCTGCCCTGTGAGTAAGTGTTTTTCCACAGCTGCTAGGTCTGCTGACTTTGAGGCCTAATGGAAACCTTCCTTCTTCAGCACGCTGGAATCCACTCCTTTGTCCCTCTCCTTGGACGCTTCTCTCTCTCATTCCATGTCTCCCCCTCTCTTTGTTTACACCTTCATTCTGGTAGCATCTCTAACAGCTTTCCAACAATTATTTTCTAAAACATGTTTGACTTTTAAATGAGCATATATTAACATAGCTATTCACTGTACGGTCTTCATTCTTGCACACATTGCTCTTTGATCATTCCATAGTTACTCTTTGTTGTCCTACCTCTTATCTGACTTGGTCCCTTTGGTCCCTAATTGTCCTCTGCTTTCTCCTCCCTCCCTCCCTCATCTCTAGTTCCATCCTTTTTTTTTTGTAAACATTATCTTGCTGTTCTTTATGGCTGAGTAATACTCATCCCATGATGGACAGGAACATTTTCTTCCTTCACTGATGGGCACCAAGGTCATAACTTGGCTATAACAAACGTTGCTCTGATAAATACGGGTGTGCAGCTATCACTGACATTAATCCCCTGTCCGTGTGTGACTGGTGAAGGCTTTCTCTCATTCTGTCTCTTCACTCTGCTGTTTCCCTTGCTGGTCAGAGTTTTTTAAAAATCCCATTTGTCAATTTTTGCTCTATTTCCTGGGATATTTGAGGTTTTGTTTTTGTTTTTGTTTTTTTGTTTTGGAGAGGTCCTTCCCTGGAGCTAGGCATAGTGGCAGCCGCCATAACCAGCACTTGGAAGGTGGAGGCAGGAGATTGAGGAGTGAGTGCTTGGGCTACTGCTTGCCTGACATGAATAGGTGCTTGGGTTTGATACCTGTGATTACAAAACTAATTAACTAAACAAACAAACAAACAACCACTTTGAGCACCGGAGAGTCCCTGGTAGACATGTCATGATTAACAGAGATGGGGACATTGAGTATGTCCATATGACTCCAGTGGGAAAGCTTCTAGACTCTGAGCACGGGGTCCCAGGGGTCCTAGGCTGAGTCCCGTGAGACCTCCGAGCACCCACAGAAGCTGGGAATCCCTAATGTATTCTAGATTCTACCTCAATCAGGAAGTCCCTTGGCCTTTCCATAGATGGCAGTGCTGTGAGCCTCCCACTGTGCAGTGCCTTTCCAGCTCCCCTCCCCCATTCCCAAACCTGGCTACAACACTCTGCTTAGCCATCCTCCTGGTCCTGGTTTCCCTGTGAGGGCTTCCACTCCACATGAGACTTACATGTGATCAGTCCATTCTTCTTTCTCTTGGTAATCTGTTGTACTGGCTAGTTTTGTGTGTCAACTTGACACAAGCTGGGTTTATCACAGAGAAAGAAGCCTCCCTTGAGGAAATGCCTCCATGAGATCCAGCTGTAAGGCATTTTCTCAATTAGTGATCAAGGGCTGAGAGCCCCTTGCAAGTGGTACCATCTGTGGGCTGGTAGTCCTGGGTTCTATAAGAGAGCAAGCTGAGCAAGCTAGGAGAAGCAAGCAAGCCAGTAAGCAGCATTCTTCCATAGCCTCTGCATCAGCTCCTGCTCCTTGACCTGCTTGAGTTCCAGTCCTGACTTCCTTTGGTGATGAACAGCAGCATGGAAGTGTAAGCTTAATAAACCCTTTCCTTCCCAACTTGCATCTTGGTCATGATGTTTGTGCAGGAATAGAAACCCCGACTAAGACATCTGTCCTGGCTTCTGCCAAGAACTCAAAATACAAGAGGAAAAAGAGACCTTTCCTTCTCCAGTACTATCTTGGCTTTGGATGCTGCTCTGCCCATGGCAGCTTCTCCACCAGCTGTCATGGGGATCTTTCCTACTGTGTGTACAAATACTGGACAGTACAACAAACAGAGCTGCAGTGGACAGCTGGTCAAAAGGAAGCTGGGTGTTGGGCTGTATCCCGTGCTGTTCACTCAATCTTTCTTATCCCCGAGAACTGGAAACTGAGGCTCAGAGAGATGGGTCAAGGTCCCCCAGTTGCCAAGTGACAGAGTGGCAGTGTGAATTTGGACCATTTAGATGCAGACTTCATATACTTCAGTTCTACAGGGTTAATGATTTGCTAAGGGATGGCAACCCAGCAGCTCTGTTAGCCACACTATCAGTACAGGTCCTGTCCAGCACAGTGAGGTAACTGCATGCTTGCAGGGAAGAGAAAGACAGTCACACACAGAGACATGAAATCACCGTGTATACACATAGGACTGCTGTGGAGCAATTGTGACAAATTTATAATCGAATTTCCTGGGGTGGTGGCTAAGTGTTCAGGGGAGGCCCCTAAGGAGAGTCCTTGTATCAGGAAAGGACTTCCATAGGCAGGGAGAAGCTTGGGGAGCACCCATGGACAGGAACCACCCTGTAAAAGGGGTACAACTAGCTTTTGCTGACAGTGGTTTGAATGAGAATGGTCCCCATAGACTCATAGATTTGAATGGTCCCAGTTGCTAGAACTGTTCAGGAAAGATTAGGAGGTGTGGCCTTCTTGAGGGAGATGTGGCACTGGGGGTGGAGCTTTGTGGTTTCAAAAGCTCACTGCATTCCTAGTTGTCTCTTTGCTTCATGCTTGTGAATCAAGAAGTAGGTTCTCAGCTACTGATCCAGTGCCATGCTTACCTGCCTGTTACCATGCTCCCTCTTATGGTTTGTTTATATTTGGCCCAGGGAGTGGCACTATTGAAGATGTGGCCCTTTTGGAGTAGTATGGCCTTGTTGGAGTAGGTGTGTTACGGTGGGTGTGGGTTTTGTTTTGTTTTGTTTTTCTGAGACAGGGTTTCTCTGTATAGCCCTGGCTGTCCTGGAACTCACTCTGTAGACCAGGCTGGCCTCGAACTCAGAAATCCGCCTGTCTCTGCCTCCCAAGTGCTGGGATTAAAGGTGTGCGCCACCACTGCCCCGCTGGGTCTGGGTTTTAAGGCTCATCCTAGCTGCCTGGAGGTTAGACTTCCACTAGCAGCCTTAAGATGAAGATGTAGAACTCTCAGCTCTCCCTGCACCATGCCTGTCTGGATGCTGCCATGTTCCCACCTTGATGATAATGGATTGAACCTCTGAATTTGTAAGCCAGCCCCAAATATATGTTTTCCTTTACAAGACTTGCCTTGGTCATGGTGTCTGCTCACAGCAGTAAACCCCTAACTACAGTACTCTCCACTGTGATGGTCATGGACTCTAACCCGCTGGAACTGTGAGTCCCACAACAAACATTTTATTTTGTAGGTTATCTTGGTCATGGTGCTTTGTCATAGCAATAGAAAAGTAACTAAGACAGTCACTGCTGACATCTAGTCACTGTGCTGTTGACATCTAGTCACTGGTCATTTGTAAGAGCTCCTACACAGAACCAGAACATGGGGTGTGTGTTGCAGGGTTGGGGTGGGATGGGGAGTGGAGGGTGGGTGGCTTACTTTTTTTATGGCTGTAGAACTTGTCCTCAGAACCATCCTTGGACTTCTTAATGATCAGTTTTCCAGACTCGACATCCACTTTAAGATGCATTTTCTGAGGAATGCCCAGGGACTCTGACTTCACCTTCAGAATGTAAGACATGCAGTCAGTGGCTGGCTTTGGTGATGGCATCTCTGATTGATTTGTTTACATGTCTGGGGAAGCCTGGGTCAAGGTCCTGGGTAAGGCTGGCTGGTTACTATTTCCAAGCCTTTCCCACCCTGGCCTGATAACACCCCTATATTCCATAGCATGCTTGAGAAATGGCTGGCACCAAGGCTGAGCCCAGCTTGCCCACGTGTAACCCAGCTGTTCCACCAACAGAGTTGGTGGAGGAAACAGATGAACCTGTTGGGAAATGGTTCATTCACTGATCAGTTTGACAACACTTATTATTCTGATGTGTCATCTACTTCTGGAAAGAATCTTAGCAATAGGTTCACACTCTGGGGCCTTGTTACAACCAGTAATTGAACATCGACTGGTAATGATGAGGAAGAAGACTCCTGCCTAGACATATTCAGAAAATGAAATTCTAAGCTGAGTGTGGTGGCAGTTTTAGGTGGATTCAAGAGGGGGCTATGTGGGGTCCTATCTCACAAAACCAAAACCAAAACCAAACAAACAAGCCCCCCAAAACCAGGAGCAATAGAGATGTCAGGCAAGATAGTTTTGTGGGTAAAGGAGTTCGCCACCAAACCTGGTGACCTAGAGTCGATCTTTTGGGACTAGTGTGGTTGAAGGAGAGAACCCACTCTTGCAAACTATCCCCTTCCTTCATATTCATTCTTTCTCTCTCTCTCACTCACTCACTCAGCACACACATGATAGATAGATAGATAGTTAGGTAGATAGATAGATAGATAGATAGATAGATAGATGTGAAATTTAAAAAACCAAGGTGGTAGGAAGAAATGGAAATCTGTCTTTTGTGAGATTCCTTTCAGGGATAAAGAGGGCTTTGGGGTGGGCAGTGGGGTGTCTCACAAAGGCAGGACCAAGTTGGGCTGGAAGTACTAGAATCATGGGGGTCCATTAAGAAAAAACCCACTTTTCTAGGTCTCAACCTAAGCCAATCATTTTAAAGGAAATCATAGGAATCGTTTTCTCTCACTGCCCCTCTACAAGACACTCTTTTATAGGCAGCTTGTGACCCTCTGTTTGATGTCACTCCTCCTTCCCATTTTAAGGAGGTTCATACCATCTTGGACCAACGGGGAGCTCTTTCTTTGCAGCCTCCCGCGAAGGGTACTTCATGGATGCATTTAGGCGGCGATTTTAGTATTTATCCAGGGTCCCAGCTAGGTGGCTTCCCTGACTACTATACTCTACCATTGGGTTCCTTGTCTTTTTACTGCCCAAGTCAAAAGCACTCTCTTCAGAGGAGCCACAATGGCCCCCAACGGTAGATCTTTGGGTCAGGCTCTACTGCTTCATCGTCACTCACCTCAAAGGTGACCGGAGGGATAAGGGAACATCTGTTGGTAGACTCAGCGCCCTCATGTAGCAAGGCCTTGACCTGTGGAAGCAGGAATGAGTCAAGAGAGTCACAAGAATACAGAACCTGGGACTTGGACACTCAATACAAAGATGGGACTACAGAGAAACCAAGAAGTGCTATAGGACACCTATGAGTACCTTATCTTCAATGGAAGACAGCAGACTTGTCAATTGGCTGAGTTTGGCCACCATGGTGACAGGACTGGCCTCTCCGGGCACCTGGGAAATGAAAATGAGAACAAATTAGGTCTGTCTGAGGGTGGTGAGCTGTGGGGTGGGCACTGGACACTTTCTGTGCTGGTCCTCTCTCCATCTTCCACTTTCCAGTACTAGTGTGCGTGTGTGTCCCAAATTCCTCATGGCCAAAAAAAAAAAAAATAGATCTTCACTTCTTCTCTCTAACTCTACCCCACCCACAGTGCTTCTCACCCCACCTACACAGTCCTTAAAAACTCTGGGGCCGTCCTCGATCATCGCCTTCCTGTCCTCCAACATCTCCTGAGCTGGTGGTGTTCTTGCTCCACTTCCAAAATATACCCATCCCCACGGCTTAGAACCCTCACTAGTTTCTTCCATGGCAGGCAGAACCACAGGCAAGCTCCACATCCTGTCTCTAAAGGTGCTGCAGGCTTAGATGCTCCACTCCAAGTCATTTTTCTCCTTACTTTTCTGATCTTCCTCCAGTTACCCTTGCTAAGGAGTGTCCAGAGGCTTGGATTTTCATCTAAGAAGGGCACTTTGCAATCTAGATCTCAGATCCCATAAAGGGCTGCTCCCTGACTACCACAGCTTGGACATGCACCTTGTTGTCTCTGTCAAATCACCCTGCTGTGGTCTGTATCATTTATGAGTTGAGTGTAAAATTCCCCTGATAGAATGTGGGCTCCATGAGGATTGAAACCAACATACTGTGTTCAGTGTTTTAACATTGGTGTTTGGCCAGTAAAGATGCTTAAAGGGCATGTTTAGTGAACACTGGGGCTCAGAAGCGTATAGTTACTTGTCTAAAGACAAATAGCTAATAAACTGCTATACTAGACTGGGACTGGTACCCATCCATATATGCTGGGCCTGACTCCAAGCATATATTTATAGAAGAGATATTTGCAAGGCTGAGGCATGGACTGCATGAGTGAAGGTCCCGAATACAATCCCAAGCATCAAAGAAAGAAATATCAAACCAAAGCTAGATTCTACAGTATCTACCTTACTTCGGACATGCTTCCCTGCTGGAGAGGTGGAGCTAACAAGCTAACCACCCTGCCTAAGAATATAGGATGAACAAACTTGACATGTATATGACTAACTTGAACAGGAACCCTTTACCACAGCCCTTGCTTGTCTATCAGCCATGCTACATTGGCTTTTGGTTTGCTTTTTTTTTTTTTTTTCCTGTTTGTTTGAGGCAGGGTCTGGAGATACAGGCTTTCAGCTTTCTTAGCTTCCTATAAGTTGGGCTTATAGGCCTGTACTGTCAAACATGGCCTTGGCTACACTTTTTAAAAGGTTTTTGCAGGCCTGACCCTGGGCACATGCCATCATCCCCTTGGCCAGCAACTATTTTGACTGTAGAGAGTCAGTGCCCTTTCGAGGTGCCAGACACACTGGGCATATCTGTTCCTTTCCTCCTTGTGTATGGTAGGACATTACTGCAGGAACAAGGGAAGGAAGAACCAGTGGAGATGAGACTCTGAACTCAGGCCTGGGGGCAGTTTTCTTTCCTCTACCACTTGCAGCAGGTCAGCCCTCTGGACTATGAGATCTGAAGGCCTATCAAGATAGACATTCTTAGGGGCCTAACAGATAGCTTAGTGGTTAAAAGCACTTTCCAGTTTTTTTGGAGGACCTGAGTTCAGTTCCCAACACCCACTGGACAGCTTACAACAGCCTGTAACTCCAGCTTCTAGGGATCCACCACCCTCTTACGGATTCTGTGGACATCTGCACTCATCACAGTCTGTCTGTCTTTTTTTCTCTCTCTCTAAAGATAGCTGTGTGAGGTGGCCCATGCTTTTAATTACAGCACTGGGGAGGCAGAGGCAGGAGAATCTCTGTGAGCTTTAAAAACAAAAAACAAAACAAAACAAAATGATAGTCTCTGTTTTATGGGAGTTAGGAGTGAATTCTACTACTGGTAGAGTTTGCTACCTTCTACTCTGTTGCCACTCTGTTCTGCTTCCAGCTGCAGACAGTTTGTCATACTGCCCACTGGACTTACCCTGGCCACTGCAGGCCCAGCTCCAGAGACCTGGTCTCTCTCCTTACCTACCTTAAAGATTTGGGGTGTGCTCTTCCATTCAAGCTACTTAGACGCTGTGTCTGATAGCATCCGTTTTGCCTACATTTACTTGTACTTTCTTAGAAATTAATCCATCCTTCACTTCAAAGACAGCGAAGAGCCAGTTTCCCCTGCTTGCTGATGAATATTTTTAGTTGTATAAATAGAACACAAATACATTTTCCCTGTGAAATCTCTGTGGGAGACCAAAATAGGCCGCCTCAAAATATTCTTCTCTGGCATATTTCGAGATGGCTATTCAGAGCGACTGTAGATAGAAACAGCTCTAAAAAGCTGTCCTTTTATAAAACAGATTATAGCCAGTGCCATTAGTCAGGTCAAAGATGGTGGAGATGAGGGTCTCTGTCTGCCCTCTCCTCCTCTGCCTTATCTGGCACTAAGCAAGCTCATGTACACAGGACATTTGGAACAGGAAGACACTAGCGTGGCACTTCGCCCATTTATTTGTTTTCCTTATTTATTTATTTATTTATTTATTTATTTAATCAGAATCTTTCCATGTTGTCCACACTGGCCTATTACTTCTGGGCTCAAGTAATGTTCCTGCCTCAGTCTTCCTGAAGAGCCAGGACTGTAGCAGGTACTACCTTGCACATCTATTGTCAAGGCTGCTATGAGGACAACCTATCTTTCCAGAAAATTTCCTTCATCATGCTCCCAAGAGCTGCATGGCTACTCGACTCCAGCATGCCAGGTTCTAAGCCCCTCTCTACTCCTTTTGCCTCGGGGTGGTTTAAAAGTTGTCCTTACAGGGGCTTTCTCAGTGCTGCACATTTGTGTGACACACCCACTTATGTACATAATCCACTGTCAGCTTGTTCAAGCTCCTTGGTGAGCCCATATCTCCCCGGTCCCACTGGCCCCATGGTGGTGGGTTGGCATCCTCCTGGCTTGGACCCTCATTCTCACATTGCTCTGCAATATGCTGTCTCCACACACTGAGTGGGAATGCTGGGAGCTCATTCCACAGCAGCTCCTGTACCACGGACAAAATTCTGTGCCTTACTTGATTGTGCCACATTTCAACATCTTTGGGCATGCAGCAGATGGCTGTGTCTTCGTTTTCCAGGACATAGCAGTACCTACCCTGGCCGATGCCTCTCAGTGCCTGTGTGGTCCCTAAGACAGCTCCCCACACAGAGGAGGACTGGAGGGGTGCAGTCAGCTCTTCTTTCTTTTGGATTCTTCTCTTATACAACACATCCAACTGCTGTTTCCTTTCCTTTCAAGCCTGCCAACCGCTCCTCCCACCTCCCCTCTGCCTCAGATGTCTGTCTCCATTTCCCTTCAGAAAACAGCATCCATCTTTTCTACACAGATCTCCGGCCCTTCAGAAAACCTGTTTCCACTCTCACCAGCAGAGGAATGAGGCCCTAGGCATGTCCCTGTTCCTCCCAAAGTCAAAATTGCCTGCTGCAGTCAGCATTTCTCCTAACTGATAAGCAAGAGAGGAGCTAAACAGCCACTCCTGGTACCCGTGGGGCAGGTGAACAGCTTTCCTCATGTATGGTCTATTTCCTACCTACTGTCTGAGAGCAGCCCAGGAAAAAAATGGGTTTGGTGGTGGGTACCCGGACTGGGAGCACTGGGAGTGGAAGTGAGGTAGAAATGGAATAAAGATTTAATCTTAAAACTTATTGGCTGGCCAGCCAAGGTGAATCGAGATGAGCTCCAGGTTCATTGAGAGATGCTATATCAGAAGATAAAGTAGAGGACCAGTAAGATGGCTTAATAGGTAAAGGTTACAGCCCAGGCCTGGGGACTGGAGTTTGGTCCAGGGACTCATATGGTAGAAGGAGAGAATTGACTCCTGCAAGTCTGCCTTCACACCTGTGCTGTGCTACATGCTCCTGAGTGGATGCATGCACACACATACAATAAAAATAAATAAATGAATAAAATGGAATCAAAAAGATAAGATTGGAGCAGCTGGCGAAGGCATCTGACATTGGCCTCTGGCCTTCACATGCCAGTACATGTACATGTGTATATACATATATTCATATACAAGCACCAAACACACATGTGCTCCTCACACCCCTTCCATACACAATAGGCTTAAGCCAGATGTGTTGGCTCGTGCTTATAATCCTAGCACTTTGGAGGCTATTCTCCAGGAGATGGTGAACTGGAGGTCACCTTCCCCAAATCAACAATATACATTCATCAACAGAATAGGGCTAACTTTGATGGATTTGGTTTGCTGTCCCTAGCATTTACAGCAGACGCTGTTGGTGTTTTTGGAGAGTCTGCCCTTTCTGACCCCTAGACCACACTGTTCTATTTAATATTCTCACTTTCTTGCTTTTTTTTTTTTTTTCTGGAGACAGGATTTCTCTGTGTAGTCTTGGATGTCCTAGAATTTGCTTTGTAGACCAAGCTGGCCTTGAACTCACGGAGATCCACTTGCCTCTGCCTTCTAAGTGCTGGGATTAAAAGTATGAGCCACCATGCCCTGCTATATGTTCTCACTTTTAACAATGTTTTAAGGATCTTACTTGATTTTAAGTTTACTGAAGGCATTATAAAAAATACAGTTAGATACATGCTTCATTTGGCCCTTGTCTCCTGCCCAACCATGAGCAGCTGTGGAGGAGGGGCACCACCATCTTGCAGTCCCTGGGGTTAAGTGTCTGAAGAACCTCATGTTTTCCTTGCCTTTCAATTTCTGAGGCGAAATGATGGGAATGGCCCTGCTCACCTCCTCCTCCAACACCAGGCAATTTGTCTGATGGGTGAAACTGTCTGAAGTCAGGAGCTGATGCCAGGAAATGCCTTTACAGACGGGCAAGGAGTCTATCTTCACCATCCACTCCCATCCCCCACCCCCACCCCGAGGCTTATATCAGATTAGCGACCATGAGGAGGCAGTGCGTGCTTCTTTCTGCCTGCAGAGTCCCTGGTACAGCAATTGCATTTTTCCAAATCCAAACCCCTTACCTGAGGTCTTGGGCGAAGGCCCGGAGAGAGCTGCTGGTCAAACAACCTCTGCAGAGACTCCAGGGATGGGAGGGTCCTGATGACTTCCCTGGAAGCAGAGAATTAAGGTAAAGTCCAACAATTAGTAGGAATTAGAAGCACTCGAGGCAATACAGGACCTAACTGCAGATAGGCCACACCCCAGTGGCAAATCCTGTAACCCTTCCCTGAAGGACTTGCCCGGGCAAAGATCAGTCAGCCCATCAGCCTGGCCCAGACCCCGACCCTTTTCAATATGTATCAGAGCATAATCCATTTAGCACTATGTAGCCTGTAGAATCTGTTTCTAATTTGGAAACACAAACTACTATAAAATTACTTAGGAACATGCTTCTTAGCCTTCAGTGTTTGTAGGAGTTACACACACACACACACACACTAAAAATGCAAATGCCTAGGTTTCACCATGACTTGGTCTGGAAAGCCAAATATTTTATTCATTTACTTATTTGTGTGTGTGTGTGTTATGGATGTATGTATATGCACATGCATGTAGGGCCTTGGAGTTGACATTAGGTGTCTTTCTCCATCACACTTTATGTTATGGAGGTAAGATTTCTTGATGAACCCAGAGCTGGCTGGTTCAGCTAGTCTGTCCAGCCTAGCTCACTTCAGGGATTCTATGTCTCCAGGGATTCCCTGTGTTTGCTTCCAGCATGCATGCTAGTATCATAGGTGAGCCACCACCTCCAGCCAGCCGTTATATGGTGGTAACTGGGCATCTGAACCCTGATCTTTAGGCTTGTGCAACAAGAACTTTATCCACTAAGCCATCTCCCCAGCCTCCTGGAAAGCACATTTAAAACATGCAACATATGGGGCCGGACAGTGGTGGCGCCCACCTTTAATCCCAGCACTTGGGAGGCAGAGGCAGGTGGATTTCTGAGTTTGAAGCCAGCCTGGTCTACAGAGTGAGTTCCAAGACAGCCAGGTCTACACTGAGAAACCCCTTCTCAAAAAACAAACAAACAAAAAACATGCAACATATGAGTAACTAAATGTTACTCACTGGCAGATTATGCTTATATATTTATACGTACATATATGTAACAATAATAAAGAATACAAGATAGGAATTTGAGTGAGTTGAGAGAGGAGTTGGGGGGAGTACAGGGAGGGGAAATTATTTAAATACAGTGGTCACATATGAAATTCTTTTTAAAAATGATAAAGGAAGCTGGAAGTGATGGCGGATGCCTTTAATCCCAGCACTCAGGAGGCAGAGGCAGGGGGAATCTCTGAGTTCCAGGACAGCCAGGGATACACAGATAAACCCTGTCTCGAAAAACCAAAACCAAAACCAAAAAAAAGTTTCTGTGTGTGTGTGTGTGTGTGTGTGTGTGTGTGTATGTGTGTGTGCGCGCGTGCTGTATGCACAGGTGAGTGTACAGGTGCACCGTGCCTTGGTGAGGCCAGAGGAAGAGGTCAGGCATCTGGCTCTAACCTCTGTTCTGTGCCTTATTCCCTTGAGACGGGCTCTAAATTGAACTTGAAGCAAGGCTTGTGGCCAGCCAGCCCCAGTGATCTCCCTTTTGTCTCCTACAGTGCTGGGGTTATGCGTGAGTATTTTAAGGCTGGGTCTAGTGGAGCATGCTCAGTTTATAACTGAGTATTGTGGTGACAAAGGCAAGAGGAGGGGGGGTCAGTTGGGATGAGCTACTTATTGAGACCCTGTCTCAAAAAAGAAGGAACAAAAGTGAGTTTTAAAAATTAGAAAAAGGTGGCTAGAAATATGGGACATCAGTTAAGAGCTGGCTGCTCCTGCAGAGAACTAAGTTCAACTCTGAATACTCATGTGGAGTGAGTGGTTCCCAACAGCTATTACTCCAGCTCCAAAGAAGCTGTGGCCCTCTTCTGGTCTCTGTGGGTTCATACAATCATATAGTGCATGCACATACAGATAAGGAGGCATGCATACACACACACACACACACACACACACACACACACACACACACACAAATAAAAATAAATTAAAACATAAAAATAGGGCAGGAGAGATGGCTCAGTGGTTAAGAGCACTGTCTGCTCTTCCAGAGGTCCTGAGTTCAATTCCCAGCAACCACATGGTGGCTCACAACCATCTGTAATGGGATCTGGTGCCCTCTTCTGGTGTGTCTGAGGATAGCAACAGTGTACTCATATACATTAAATGGATAAATAAATCTTTTTTTGTTGTTGTTGTTTTTTGTTTGTTTGTTTGTTTTTCTAGACAGGGTTTCTCTGTGTAGCCTTGGCTGTCCTGGAACTCACTCTGTAGACCAGGCTGCCCTCAAACTCAGAAATCCCGCCTGCCTCTGCCTCCGGAATGCTGGGATTAAAGGCATGCGCCACCACTGCCCTGCTAAATCTTTTTAAAAAACCATAAAAATGATAAAATGCAGAAATATATTTTTGCCTATTTGATTTATTTATGTAAATGACTCCTTTATTTTTACTTTTAAATGGTCTGTTTTATGTATATGAGTGAATGCATACTATATGTAAAACTTGTGTCCCTGGAGGTCAGAAGAGAACACCAGATCCCCTGGAGCCACCCTGTGGGTGTTAGGAACCCAACCCAGGTCCTCTGCAAGATCAGCAAATGTTCTTAACTGCTGAGTCATTTCTCCAGCCCTGTGTTTCATTTGTTTAATCAGTCACTAAATTATAGTTTTCTGTATGTTGATTCATCTTTCTCTTAGTTCTCAGAACAGAGTGCAGAGGAGACCCTCAGCCAGAGCTTGTTAGATGGTAAGTGAACAGATGAATGCTCGAACACACCTATCCTGTTTAATCAAAGCGCTTTTAACACTTGATTTACGGGGAATGCACCTGCAGGGAAGGCTGGGACATGGAAAGCAGTTTGTTCCATCTAAACGCCTAGTCACCACCTGATCTACAAAAGTGAAGAAAAGTGTGCAGGGAGGTGAAGAACATTCCGGGCTCTTGAACAATTTGAAGTTAATTATTCAGCAAACAGAGATATGGAAGCTTTTTAATGCTGCCATAATGTGCCAGAGAAGCAGGCTTGGTGTCAGAGAGGCTGCTGTCACCATGGTGATGAGGTGAGGCAGGTGCTGCCGACCTTGGTGTTGTGGGGAGCTGTGGAAGGGTCTGGACAAAGCTTAGCAAGGACGCAGCAAAGGTCAGGACCTGTGTCCAGGCAGAAATAACACCTTCTTATGAGCTGTCATAAAATGATACTTGTATATTTTTAAAGAAAGGACCCTTTGTGTGTATTTTACCCTGGTGATAAATGATTTGCAACAACAGAACAAAAAATACCATGGAGACTTATAAAAATGACAGCCCTGCTTCCAGCAGGGCATACAAGAGAAAAACAGTTCATTGAAACAAATGATTAGCAGGCCAATCTGACAATGGGTCGATTTGTCAAAGAAATGATTTGTCAGTTTTACCAAATGCACTGCCTGTGCCTTTAAGAGCCTTTAAATAGAATGGTGAATTAGATTCCTGGTGATGGAAGACTCTTTCCTGAATATTAACCAAGCTAAGATTGGTAGAGCACCAGAGGACTGGAAACTGCTGTAAGTGCCCATGCACCAAAATATGAATTAGCACAGGCTGGCTGCAAGCCCACACCCATGCGAAACGTTTCCTGCATTTGTGAGGGGTTTGCTTCGTTACTCTGATGGCTTTCAGTTTCTTCCCGATGTAACCTTTCACACTCCTTGCCAGTTCTTTACATGTAGACCAGCCTGTACAATGAAAGTATAGTTATGGGTTTTCCTTTGTTTGTGAGACAGGCTCTCTGTCCTGGAACTCATTATATAGACCAGGCTAGCCTCTGTCTCCCAAGTTCTGGGATTAAAGACATGTGCCACTATGCCCAGCTCCAGCCACAGTGTGTTTATGTCTGTAGTTTATTTTAAGGTTAATATAATTCAAAATGTACAATCAAAAGAATTTTTAAAAATCGTAAGTTTTACACAGTCATTGGTCAGTCATTCAATAACTTCAGTACTGGGGAATTGATGTTGGCTCACTTTAAACATTGCCATTACCGGAAGACTTGAGCCGTCACCACCCACACACAAAGTGACTTTAATTTATTTCCTGCCAGGGCCTTTATGTGTTGGTTGGATGTGGGGGCTGTAGCAAGGAGGTGGAGTGGCTACAGCCTGAAGGACTTGGACTGCTGGGACGACTCAGCAGGTAAGAAGGCTCCTATGTGAGTCTGACCGTCTGCCCTCTGTCCTACACACAGATGTCACAGCACATGCGTGTCTCCCCCAACCCCATTCACACACAGTGGTACATAAATATCCCCGACAGCACAGCACATGCATGTCCCCCTGACACATCACAGCATATGCATATGTTCCCTCATGGCACATGAGTGCTACCTCCCCCCAATGGCACATGAGTGTCCCCCCTTACACACACACACACACACACACACACACACACACACACACACTGCAAATGAGATGGCAGTGTCTTCTACCATTTTTTTTTTTTACTGAGAAACTGCCTCTAATTAACTTGAGTTAAAAACAAACAACAACAAAACACTACAGGATAGGTACATCTATTTAGCATGTACAAGGCTCTAGGTCCCCAGCATGCATACATGGACCCCCTCAAAAAACAAAAAATCATAAACAAATGATCAACTTTCCCAGCCCAGTCAGAGTTCAGATTCCACGAGAACAAGAGCTTCAAACAAGCATGGAGCATCCCAGACTCCGCCCACTGCCCAATTAGTGCTGCAGAAACATTTGGACAGAGAGGAGACACAGGGTCACTCTAATGAGCACCTTCTCTTGCTGTGGCCATCCTCCTGGGTGGGTAGAGATCCCATCACCCATGAAGCTCTCCCACCCCTCCCTCGGGGGCCTCCATTACCCATGGAGTTCCTTGCAGAGCAGAGACATCAGCTTCTTCAGGTGAGGAAGGTTGCTGGAGCCTGTCTTCAAAAAGTCAGAATCCAGGACGAGCTGAGTGCTCAGATAATCCTGGATGGCCTTCAGGTGCTCCTCTGGGAGCCTGAGAAACAAAGAAATAGGGGACTGAGGAAGTCCCCTCAGGTGGGACTGCAGAGGCAGAGGAATTGATCAAAGGCAGGTAGAGGCCACCTCTTGGGATGAGCACTTCCAGGCGGGCACTGTTGGAGATAGGGCTGGGAAACGGTTATTCTTTTCAGGTATTTGTTTTGTTTTGGAGACAGGGTTTCTCTATACAGCCCTGGCTGTCCTAGAACTCACTCTGTAGACCAGGCTGGCCTCAAACTTACACACATCTGCCTGCCTGAGTGCTGGGATCAAAGGTGTGTGCTGCCTTCACCTGGCTTTTTGTTTTTTTTAAAGAGACAGCCTCAGAAACACATGGAGGGGTCAGTTCTCTATCTCCTTGGTTCAAACAGCTGTAATCCAAGGGCTGGAAGCACAGTCTACCCTAGAGATAGCAAATAGGTCCGACCCTCATGCCAAGTCCAAACTCTTAGTCAAAGGTGGCCCAGAGCACTACAGTATAGAGGGGCTGGAGTCACCTCAGGTCTCCTTTGGAAAGTCAATGTATTACTAATTTTATTTTCTCTAGGGTTGGGGGCTGGGAGGGTAGGGTCTGCCTGTATAGCCCAGGTTGACTTTGACCTCTTGATCTTCCAGTCTCAAGTCTTCTCAGTGCTGGCACTATAGGTATAAGATCACATCTAGTTGACTTCTCAAGTGTTGGAATGACAGACACATATCACCATGCCTGGCTTCCATGTCTGATTAAGGCCAGGAATGTGAGGCCAGGTAGTAGATGTTCAGGTCGGCTGACTTTGAGCACAACCTGTCCCCACAGCCCCTGATTTGGCCTGCTTTGGGACCCAAGCTGTCTCCTCTCAGGCTGTATTACCTGATCCCCTCACCACCGTCTCATATCCCCGGGGACTATGTACCCCCAGGGCTCCAGCTTTTAGCAGCCAGCCTTTCTCCTAGCACTTGATGGAGTTCTTTTATGAGTAATGTCACTTAGCACTGTGTATTCCATTAATAAAGCTATAAGTTTATGGTGCCATCCTGGAGCCCCACGGGAGCTGTGTGAGGAGTGAGACAGTCACACTGGATTTCCTGGGGTTCAGGGCTACTGTTTCTCAGACTAAGGTGTAGCTGTGGAATGGAGAGGTCATCCTGCAGCTGCCTGTGTTAGGATGTAGTGTGACAGGCAGGAGCAGCCTCGCAGAGAGATTTCCCATGAGAAATACTTTAGGAACATGGGCGACCATGGGTGTGGAGATGCCATTTGGCCACAGAATGGCAGTGATCTTCTACACAAAAAGCAATCTTGCACTTATAGGGCAGAAAGACCGAAAGACCTAAACGTTAAAAAACAAAAACAAAAACAAAAACAAAAACACTCCAAGGAGATCATAAACTCTCCCGAGAAAAATGTGAAGATCTTAATAGAGAGATAGGCTAAGGACAAAATGACTTGGGGGCAGGGAGATAGTCCTAACTAGAAATACAAACATTTGCTTTCAACTTTACTATGAATAAGCAGGCCTGCTCCTCCCTGTAGTCTGGGCCTGTATATGCCTGGGTGCTAGATGCTGGGTCCTAGGCATAGGCCGGCTTCCCACAGGATCCTTCAAGTAGAAACTCACCCACTGGTATCCATGCTCTGTAGACGCTGAAACAGCGTCTCAGAAAGACTCAGCCGGGTAACCTCAGGGGCTCGGGGATTCTCTGTTGGAAGAGGAAGGTCCTTGGCTTCGCTGGGCCCAGCAGACACAGGAATGTTTCTGGGAGGCAGCTCAGGTGGTGACATGACACTTTCTACCAGGAGAACAACAGGAACAAATGCCATCAGTGAGGACACTGTCTCTACAGCCCTGTTCTGTGTTTCTATCACAGCCCTGTGAGGTCCAGGCTACCCAGCTCCAAGTTTCAGTCTGCCCTGCTGTTCCCATTCTTCCTCCCTAGATCCATGCTGACTAAATAGGGAGCCTCTTGAGGTGGCCCTGCTGTCCTGATCCTTAGATCTGGAGCCTCTGGCTGTGGTTTTGTCCTACCATGTTGCTCAGCAAAGACCTTCTTGGGTCAGTTGGCCCTGAGAGCACAGGGAGACCTTCAGGATTTCTGGCCTTGGACAGATCAATCCGCACGCAGATCAGCAAGATGACTTGGCTCTCAGGGTCTACAAAGTATAGCCAGGGCCTAGGGGTAGGAAATTAAACCCATCCAATGGTTCTCTCTCTCAACTGCTCTCTCTCTCATTTCTGCCTTCCTTCTCTCTCCATTCTCTCTAACCACAGGCCTCCCTTCTCTCTTTTAGACCCTCAGAAACAAATTTAAAAAGTAAAGGGCCTTCTGAGACCTAAAATATCAAACAAACAACTTGACCTTCATCTGGGAGATTGAGACCCTTGCTCACCCTTTTCAAATGTCCTTCATGTGCACAAAGTCAACGCGACTGGGACATTTAGATTCAGGACTTCCTGCCCAAGCCCCACACTGGTCCCTAATGGCCACCCTGCTGCCCAGCCACAGTACTGCCCAAGTGGTCATTTCCTTCAGTGTATTTGCACATTCCTTTTTCTCTGGCTGTGGAAGACAGCTCTGAATCTATTTTGGGCCCTGGAATTGCAGGCCCTTGAGAAGACCTAAGACAGATCAGATGCCTTGATCCCAGCACTGGATGTCCCTTAGTTTTGGGTCTTGCAGGTGACCAGGATCCTTGTTTGTGGAAGTGATGTCAAGGTCTGGAGACTGGGATTCTCTCCAGAGCCTTTATAGGAAGCACTGGGGATTTGCCTACAATGACATGTCAGGGGCAGGGCAAGCTGAGAAAAAGCATGGTGGCCTGAGGAAAGAGATAGTGGTGACCTGTCAAGGACTTGTCTACAGACAAGGTCAAGGCTACCATGTGGCCTTCTTGTGAGCTTTGGCCCCAGTTATACCTCAGCTGTCAATCTCTAGAGGTGAGACAGAGGAAGCAGGGTAGTCCTCTTCTAAGCAGGACAGGTGCTTCACTACATGTCTCTGCTGCTTCTTCAGGCTGATGAGGCAGCTCTCTTGGCCACCCTTTGGAGGGTCTCCAGGGAGGCAGAAGATTGGAACAGAAGCCAGGTAATCCACAGCTAGCCCACAGTACAAAAGGATGCTCAAATGTGCCTGGCATATTCTCTCCAGGGACAGGTAGGAGCCAGGCCTGGGATGTCAGCATTTCAGGTCTAATGCCTTCCTCAGGGAACCTGCTGGGAACACACTGACCTGCTGAGGGGCTCAGGCTGTGGGCTTCTATCAGGCAAGGAATCTTTGAGGTGAAAAGCAGGGTGTCTGTCTTGCTGCAGGGCTCTCTGCATACCTGTCTCTTCATGACTGGCTCCTTGGCTCTGTGCTAGCCTTCACAAACTCTTGGGAACTTTTTTTTTTTCCAATGTATTGTAGAAACCTCTTTACAGATGGTGGTGTCTCACTACGGAGCCCAAGCTAGCTCAAACTCATGCTCTTTCTGCCTTGCCCTCCTAAATTTTGGGATAGCCAGTGTCATGTACCACCATGACCATTTTGGTTGCTTGTAATGATGGTATATGAAGAAGCACGCTCCCACCCTCTCACTTATGTGCATGGACCATCTTCACTTTCATTATAATGATGAAACTGATGGCAACTTCCTTTCTAGAGTGTTTGCTGTGTACCGTGAATGTTCCATTCACTCGCTCATCAGATCCTGTGACATCCTGAGAGATTACTGTGTGCTACTGTTATCTAATCTTTTAAAAGGCAAGCTTGTGGTTCAGAGAGTTGAAATCCTCCAAGGCCACAAAGACAACAAGCCAGGGAGCAGAAATTCTAGTTCCTACCTGACTTCAGAGCCATGTTCCTGACCAATCATTTCTGCGTCAGCAAGACTGTCTAATCCAGTGGTGGTTAACCTTCCTAATGCTGCAACCCTTTAATACAGATCCTCATGTTGTGGTGACTGCAACCATGAAATTATTTTGTTGCTACTTTGTAAAGGTAATTTTGCTACTGTTATGAATTGCAATGCCAATATCTGGTAGAAGACCCCTGGGAAAGGATCCTTCAACCTCCAGAGAAGTACCCTTGTCCATAAGCACCTGTGAGACCAGACCACAGAGTCTCGCTGGCACTCCCCCACCTTTGCCATCCCCTCCTTCCCTTCCTACCAGTGTCCTCTTCAGCCTCATCAATGGCATCCTCCTCCTCCAGAGGCACAGGGTACTGCAGGTGGGTCACCAGCCCCATGTTTTCCTTCTTGTAAAACTCGATGAGCTGGTCCAGCTTCGTGAAGAACCTCATGGGGACACCTTCAGATGCCTGAGGACAGAAGCCCCAGACAGAGGACACTTTAGAATGTCACCCAACCACAAAGGCCATCTGGAGCAGAGACTGAAGACTGGAAGTGACCATATTCCAGAAAAAGCCACAGGCTCTCCACCACACATCCTGTAGCCAGTGGCTCCCAGGAGCCCTTTGCAAAGGTGCAAATAGGAGTATTTTTAAAACTATTTTTTCTTTCCATCTGTTGAAAATTGTTTCTAAAAGTACTTTACTAGACAAATTAGTATATTTTTTATTATATCAAAATTAGAAAATGCCAGTTTTTAAAATAAATCACCTATACTCTCAAAGGCCCAAGAGCTCTATTTTTTTACAAGTTTAGGTGTGTGTGTGTGTGGTGAACAGAGTTATTTTTGCTCCCCCCACCAAGATCATTTCTAAAAATTATTTTTTATTTTTGGTATTGAAGATAGAGCTCAGGTTCTCACACATGCAAAGCACACACAGCCCTACTGTGAGTGACGCTCCAGACCAAAACCGTTTGTTTATTAGTGACTTATTTTTAGCGCCAGGGATTGAACCCAGGACTTTACACAAGCTAAGTAAACATCCTGCGTCTCCTACCTCTGCCTCCTGGGTGCTGGGACTACAGATGTATGTCAGCAGGCACCAACAATCTGACATTTTAAACTTTATTTTGAAGCAGGTTCGCTCTAAACTATCCAGACCAAGCTTGAATACATCATCCTCCTGGCCCAACCCCCAGAGTAGCTGGGCTTAAGAGCACACACTACCACACATGGCTTGTTTATTGAATTTATTTAAGGCTTATTGAACTGGGGTCTGGCTCTGTAACTCAAGGTGGCCTCAAGCTCGCAACCATCCTCCTGCATCAGATTCTCAAGGGCTTAAAAATTACAAGCTTGTGCCAACACACTTGATGATTGTTTTTAAACATAGGAAAATTAATTCTTGTAATTTTTTCCCATTTGTTTAAATTCTTTATTTTTTTATTTTTTCGAGTGGATCTCACTATGTAGCCCTGGCTAACTTGGAACTCACAGAGATATTTCTGTTTCTGCCTCCTGAGTCCTGGGATTGAAAGTATGCACTACCATGCTAGACTTAGCTACATTTTTTTTTTTTTCCGAGACAGGATTTCTCTGTGTAGCCCTGGCTGTCCTAGAACTCACTCTGTAGAACAGGCTGGCCTTGAACTCAGAAATCCGCCTGCCTCTGCCTCGCAAGTGCTGGGATTAAAGGCGTGCATCACCACTGCTCGGCCTTAGTTACATTTTTTAAGAATAAAAAATTCATTTTGTGTGTACCATGTGACTGCAGTGCCCATAGAGGCCACAAGAGGGCGTTAGATCATTTGGACTGGAGTTAGAGATCCTTGTGAGCCACCTTGTGGGTGCTAGGAACTGAATCCAGGATCCTCTGCAAGAGCAGCCAGGGCTTTTAACCACTTGGCCCCCTATTCAGCTCTTAATTATGTTTGCTTGTTTGTTTTTTCAACCAAAAGTCAGAAAGTGGTCCAAGGAACAAAGGGATCTTCACCAGTTTGTGCCTCTGCTGTTGGTGATGGAGGTGACTCTGTTCTACTGTTGTAGCACGCTGGGTCCAGGACTCTTCTGTATGTTGATGAAAGAGGCAGCTCCAACAGGAAATTCAAGGTCTTCCCTGAACAGCCAGCCCGGCCTCCACCAAGATACCCCTTCATCCATTTAGGTATACTCTTGCTAAGATGGCTATCCTTACATGCAGCCAGACCAGAGCAAGAGACAAAGTTGCTGCAGTTAATGAGATACAAATTCTCTCTAGCAAGTTTCCTGTGGCTTTACAGGGTCATAATCTCTTCACCTGGGCCAAGTGTCTACCCATAGTTCACTTTTGTCTTTTTATTATTTAAATTATTTTATTTTGTTTTAAGACAATGTTTTATATTGTAGCTCAGGTTGGCCTCAAATTTGTGGCAATCCTCCTGTCTCAGCTACCTAAGTGTTGGGATTGCAGGCATGAGCTACCACGTCTAGCTGTCCCTATCATTTTAACAATGACTTGTGTCCATCTTCAGGTCTAGGGATCAGAGGTTGAACCACTTCTTTAGGGCCAGCTAGCTGCCTTCTTGCTGAAAGAAACCCATTGCTTGTGGTAAACCAGGCCAATAGGAAGATGGGTTCGGGTTAGAAAGTCCTCACAGGAGGGCAAGCAGGTGGTTGATTCAATCCCTGCTACATTAGATTCCTCTTGTTGATGGTCTGACAGCTTGACCTGGGAGGCTTGACCTGGTGGCTTCAGCATCTCAGGTGAATGGGACAGACTCGGGTATCTTGCCAACTTGATGGGATTAAGACTCACCATGGATACAAGTCTTTGGGCATATCTAGGTTAGGCTTGCTGAGGTGGGAAAACCCACCCTAAATGTAGGTGACATCATCTCGTGGGCTGAGGTCCAGGACTGAGTAAAAAGGAGAAAGCAAACTGACACGAGCATTTATCACTGTTTCCTGACTCTGGACATAGCGTGGCCTCTGCTTCTCCTGCTGTATCTTCTCTATTGCTGCAGACTGTATTCCTTGGAACTGTAAGTCAAATTAACTAATTTCTTCCTCAAGTTGCTTTTGTAAGATATTTTGTTATACCAATGAGACAAACAGCCAATACAACTAGGAAGCCCTCAGGCTTGTCTCTGAACCTTGGCTCCTGGGCTTCTAGGAGACCTCGTGTGAGAACAGTCTCTGTAGACTCAGGCTGTCCACATGGGCTCCACATAGGCTCCAGGCCTCCCTCTGCATGCTTCCCTCTCTCCAAGTGTACTTGTGTGCTCATGTGCTTTGCACACAAAAATCCATGTGTGTGTGTGTGTGTGTGTGTGTGTGTGCGCGCGCTCATGCTATATGGTCTAGGCTGTCTTAGTAAATTTATAGAGAGCTTAGCAAAACCTGTCTGTTTATTCTTTTCAATAAACTCCCTTGTTTCCTCAAAGCCCCATGCTGCTCAATCTCTTGTAAGCACTGTTAACCACCTGAGTGGCAGCCCCTGCCAAGATTTCCAGAATATTCTTTCAGTGATTCAAATGCAAACAAGAATGGAATAACAAGAATAATTTGATGAGATGTAAGACCTGTGAACTCAATTCAGGTAAAGCAGTCATAAGCGTGTTTGGTCGAGTCAGGGGGATTACAGGTAATCGATGACATGCCACTGGGCATTTGGAAAGAGAATGAAAATCTCAAAGAAATCTGAGGTAGGCTGACTCATGAGTGAATCTGGGAGAGCAGTCTCATCAGGGGGTGGAAAGCGCCTAAGGACTGCATGTGTGGAAGTGGGTGCGATTTGGGGTTTAGGAGGCATGCAAGCTGAAGTGCACATTATTTTATACAGCAGGGAAAATAAAAAGGAACCAAACCCAGAAACGGGACCTATGCTACACTACTGAATTATAGACATGCTTAATGCGGCAGTGGGCAGGGGGTTTGGGGAGGGGGGAAGTAAACAATGGTGGGTGACTAGGCCGTGTATTAAGCAAGTAGAGGAACAGAGAAGCTAAAGGGATCCCCACAGGGAGCAGGCAGGAGCTGGAGGCAGCTGTGAATGCTGAGAGCTGTTAGTCAGCCATGCCTCCCTGGCCCCTGCTTGTGCTTGCACAGTCATGGAGGCCAGAGAGCAGGGCCTGGCAGGCCAGGGTGGCTGACTGCCTAGGTGGGTCAGGCTTCTGGGAAGATAGAGAGTGTAGGGTTGAGTTCAAACTCAAGGATGGTGAAGCAGGCACCTCCGGGTAGATGTATGAACATTAGCCAGATCGGAATGGCACTGCTAAGAAGGGAGGCTTTCCTCTACCTTCCAGAGGCACAACTCCCAAGTGTGGGATAGTGATGGTCTTCTCACTTATTAGAAAGGCAATCCCTGTATTCACATGTACATGGTATTTGGAGGTAAAGCCTTTGTAATGGTGGGGCCCATGATGGTGTCAGTGGCTTGCTGTCTGACTGTTTGATACCCTGTGCCATGTTATGATATAGCAAGAAGGCCCTCACTAGATTGAAGGCAGCACTTTGCTCCTAGGCATCCCACATCCAGAACTGTGAGCCAAATAAGCTGTAAGCCTCTATTCATGTGTGTTTGGCTGGGACCTTGTTCATGCTAGGCAGATGCTTTACCCTTAAGCTCCATGCCCTGTCTTTAATCTTTATAAATGACCCTGTTTGTGGTATTCAGTTTTAGCAACAAAATCCACTTATTTATATATGTGTGTGATGAATATACACATATACAAGGCCAACTGAAGAGACAGATGGGGATGAGACAGGAGGCAGCGATGCCAGGTGGATGCCTGGGTCCATTCCACAGAGAAATGTCCTTACGAAGGCCATATGGCCACACTATAATATAGATTCACCACCCAGGAGCTGGGGCTCAGGGACAGCTCTGAGTGCTTTGTACTTCTAGTACCCAGAAAGAATACAGGGTCCCTCCTAAAGGAAGCAAATTCTCATGAGGTAAATTTCAATTGTTATGCCATGTGGGCCAGCAGGAAGCAGCCTGTCTCCACAGACAGCAGACAGAGGCAGAGGAGATGGTGAAGATATAGGTCCCAACAGGCCAGAGAAAGGAGACTCTTAGAGGCACAGTTCAAAATGCTGTCTTCATAAGATGGACTTAAAAGGCCCTGTGTCCAGGCAGGGTGGCCATTGAATGACTGGTTCTGTGTAGCCAATAAACCTCACAAGCCTCACCTCACACATGGGAAGGATCTTCTGGTGGCAGTGTACTGACTGTGGGCCAGGAGGAACAACAATGTCTTTAAAAAGCCTAGAGGCCCTTCCTACATCAGATATGGCATATATCCACCTGCCTAAGAGGCCCCCCTTCCCCAGGAGCGGGGTCTACAAACTACCTCAAGATCTACCATACTTCCTGGAAATCTGAGGTGCCTGACAACTGCTGACTCTGTGGGGTTACCACACTGGGACCAGAATGACAGGCAAGAATTTTTATTTTTATTTTGTAGTTTTAATTGTGAACTTGACACAATCTAGAATTACCTAGGAAGAGAGCCCCAGTGAGGGATTATCTAGATCAGGTTGGCCTGGGGGGGGGGGCAGGCAGGAGAGGAGTATGGTCTTAATTTAGTAGATTGGGAAGACCCAGCCCACTGTGGGTAGCACCATTCTCTAGTTTTGGGTCCTGGACTGTGTTAGAGTGATTGGAAACCCTGAGCATAACATATGTGTGCAGGCATTAATTTCTCTCTGCTCTTGACTGTGGATGTGGTTATCTGTTTACATTCTTTCTTCTCTGTCTGTCTCTGTCTGTCTGTCTGTCTTTGTCTCTGTCCCTGTCTCTCTGTCTCTCTCTCTCTGTGTCTCTGTTTGTCTCTCTCTCTCTTTCTCTCTTGTCTGTTTTTCAAGACAGGGTTTCTCTATGTGGCTCTGGATGTCCTGGAGACCATGTTAACTTCAAACTCAGAGATCCACCTGCCTCTGGCTCTCTCTGGGACCAAAGGCACACACCACTACTGCCTGGCTACCACTTTCACTTCCCTGTTACAAAGGGCTGTAATGTGGAATTGTGAGTGAAAATAAACTCCCCCCCAAAGTTGCTTTTTGTTATTACAGCAACAGGAAATAAAACTAGGTTAGATACCTTCTGTGTGCTTGGGGTTGGAGACAGAAACAGTAAGAGATGGGCTCCCTACAATCCCCAAAGTGATGCTTTTCCAACTATTTTCAAATGTAAAATGTGGTCAAGAGAGGTGTCAGAGGCATTAATCAGAGTCCTAGCAAGAAGCAGATGGCCATATAAAGCTAGAGTTTGGGGAGAATTTGGTAAGTAGAGTTCTAGAGTTAACAGCGGAGGGGAGCAGTTTGCCCCTTCCCTGGAACTCCCTCTGAGGAGAGAAGGACAGTGCTGGAACCCAGAGAGAGCACCCAGCAGGAGTGGAGGCCCCTGTGGAGGGAGGGAGCCAGGGCCATAGATCCCGCCCCCCACTCTGCTTCTTCACTATCTTCCTCTCACCATCTAACCACCTGGCTGGTGCTCCCATTGTCTAAACCCAATGGGAACCTAGGGGAGTAAATGGACCAGAAAGCAGAGAAGATTCTTGGCATGTACATTCATGACAGCAGAGCAGCACCTGTGTGTCCCATGGGACATGGGGCTCGTATCAAGAAGGCCTTGATCATGGTTCCCTGCCAGTGGAGGGGTGTGGTTCTGGATTCTAAGTGTCTAGGCTGCCGACTTTTGTTCCTCATTCTGCAGTTGTGGCCTTCCTTAAAAGATGCACCAAGTCATTTTGAAATAGAGAAGGAACCCCAAAGGTCTCGAGTTAGCTGTGTGCCTCTAACACACTTCCGAGCTGTTTATTGATGTACCCTCATTGTGCCCCTCAGGAATGATACCCCACAGTATCCATGGACTGTGCAATTCCTGCTCCACAGTGACTCTCTTGTACTTGGCAGGAATGAATCCCTTCTCTCTTTAATAGATCAACTAGAGCATATTGCAGGCAGTTTGATTTTTAAAAAAAAAGGAAAGACAAACCAAAGATGAGCACACCCAATATAAAACATCCTTATCACAGCACTAGGCAAGGCACATGCTAAGTGGCTCTTCCTCTGTGCTCCACCCTCAGCCTTAGGCTTGTAACTGGGATATCCCAGGCTTGAGGCAGATAGACCTCTCCCTGGGATTTGCTTAATCAACAGACTGGACATGAATTTATGTTCAAAATCAAAACTCACACAAGAAAATAAAGTAAGGATTAGTTCTGTTTGTAAAAGGATGTGTAGTCTATTCCCTTGCCCCCACTTAGTTATATGTCTCCACAGAGAATCTAGAAGCAGCATTTTTATAAGGCCTTTATAGACAACAACCCAAGGAGCCCAGCTTTGAATGTCCAACTCACTCCACCTTGGGTAGAACTGTAGTACCTGCTTCCCCACACATTCATAAGAGCCTTGAGAAACCAAGTCTTACAGCCCGAGTCTTTTTAAAGGAGAAACTTGATGGGGCACCTAACCACAGGCCCACCACTGTTCTGAGATACATGCTCCATAAAACAGACCTCGCCATTGGAAGAGGTGGAGAGAAGCAGAGGAAAGTGGACTGCCCAGCTAGACCTTGTAGGGAGAAATCTTGTTCTCCTATCTTTTGGCATCTGCATCTACCAGGGAGCAATATTCTGGAAGGTACAAAGTCATGCACAAAGGTTTTGGGTACGAAGGCTTACCCCTTGGGCTGGGGGCCCAGGTTGTGGAAGAGGAGGGCATTAGTGCCTTTGAGACAAAGGTCAGCTGAAGATCAGCTGGTGTTCAGACTGCTGGTTGCTTTTTCAGATTCAGTCCTGGGGATGACTGAAAACACCCTCCTGGGGGAGGGAGAACAGGACAGGGAGGTCAGAGCCCTAGACAAGTTGAAACTTCCCAGGAGATAGTTTTAATGTCAGCACTGTCTGCCATCTCTAAATGCAGAACTGAAATAGACTGGGCACAGGGGAGGAAGTCTGCCAGCCGCTGTGCAGGAAGTGTAGTGCTCTGGGTAGTCACTACTGAAGGTCAGGGCAGCCTTCATTTTAGGTTGAAAAGACTATCCAGAGTTAGACTGCAGGACTGCAATGCCAGCACTTGGGAGGCAGAGACTGAAGATCAGGAATTCAAGGGGGGGCCAGCCCATCCAGTTACCATGGCAATTTTATAGATGGTGGGAAGTGGGAAGTGGAGAACCCAAACCAAAGAGCTCCTTGTGCACGATCCCACTACATCAAAGCACCCATTTCAGGTCCATGGAGAAAGTCGGAAGACAGGGCTTAGACAGCGGGGTGAAAACACATTCATCTGCTGTGCAGAGGGGTGCCAGTGGTCACACTTACTATTTCTGCTCCTTAGTGAGGACCCTGGAACTGTCGAAGTTGAAAAGAGTGATCGATGGACAGGCATGGGCTAGATTCAGTCTAGGCTTGGCAACACTCCACAGACAAAACTTACACAGACGATCTGAGAGCTGTGCTGGCTGCAGGAGGATCAGGGCAGCTCAGAGTTCAGCTGGCCTGACCAGGCCTTTGTGTTCTGGCTACCAAGGTCTGCCATCTTCCTATGCGGTTATCAGTGTGGCTAGGACCCAGCTTCTCCTGAGTCTCTCCATAGGCCCCTCTGCCCTCTCCTGTCTCTGCAGTCATCAGGAAGTTTCCTCTACCTCCCTTCTGCCTTCTTCTCAATGTCTAGTCACCTCCTCTGCCTCGGCCAAACAGACCCCATATGGGTGAAGGGGAGAGGGCATGGTTTCTGGGGTCTCTAGGTTTTTATAGCATTTATTATTATTATTTTTTAAGCAGCGTTTTGAAGCTTTTAGGAGCATTTAAGAGCTTGGGTGTGTATGCAAGTAGTATAAACGGATTAATATTTTAATTTTTATTTATAGATTGATCCAAATTCTTACACTATAGCCCAGACTCGACTCAAACTCATCATCTGAGTGTGGAGATTACAGATGCAAACCACCACCACTGGTCAGGATGTCATCATTTTGACAGCAGTATGGAGCAAGAGTGGATGCTATACTTGAATTAGGGAGGTAGGGTGGAAGAAAGAAGAGAGGGGCAGGACTGGGGATCTGGTACAGCTAGACCACTAATACACTGAGGGGGCGTGGCCAGCTACAGAGACCCAGAAGCCTGGGGAAAGGGGGAGGTTGGGCTCAGAATATTTTGGGGGGCTGCTTTAGACTCAGAAGTCTGTCTTCAGTTATAAGGCTGAGAATGGTTTCTCTGAAGGATATCCCCATAGAAGAAAGTTCATCCCCCTCCTTCTCTCTCTGAGATAGGATTTTGCTCTGGAGCCCAGCTGGACTGGCATTCACTATATAGCTCAGGCTAGTGCGGAACTTGAGATCCTCCTGCCTCAGCCTCCCAAATACTGGGATTATAGGCATGACTCACCACGCCTAGCTCCCTTTCCTCTTGTTATTAACATAGTTTCATTGTTTCATCACCTGTGAAGTAGCTAGAGCCACTTCTGAGCTGGGGTCACAGAGATGGTAAGGATGCAGACAGATACAGAGACAGTTGGGCTGAAGGCACAGTGGAGACTGAGGTAAGGAAGTATACAGATCCTGAGAAGCCACAGGAGATGGTGAAGCCAAAGGGACAGCTGAGCAGAGCACTGGTCCCATACCTGCTAGGAAACACACACACACAGAGACACACACACAGACACACTCACAGAGAGACACACACACACACACACTCACAGAGACACACACACACACACACACACACACACACTTCTTAGTTCTGTCTGCTGAGAGGGCCTAGAAGTGGTGGCATAGGAACAACAATGAGCATGCTCACTGTTCACATCCTGGGTGCTGAACACCTTTCGTCATTACAAAGACCCAGAGGTCCTTCAATTCAGCTAATAGCCACAATCTGGGACTGGGAAAGCAGAGCAGAACCTGTAATATATTTGGCTCTGGTTCTCAACCTGTAGGTCATGACCCCTTTGGCAAACCTCTATCTCCAAAAATATTTTACCTTTTGATTTATAACAGTAGCAAAATTATAGTTAATGAAGTAGCAATGAAAATAATTTTATAGTTGGGGTCACCACAACATGAAGAACTGTAGTAAAGGGTCACAGCACTAAGAAGGCTGAGAACCACCATTCTAGTGCGTAAAGCCATGCTTCGAATGTGAAGATAATTTGTCAAAAAGAACCAGAAACCAAGAGGAAGTATAGAGGGAGGAGCAGCTAGCACAATCTGAACACCAAAATGAATGATGAAGATAGTTACAATCCACTGTGTAAAATGAGAATTCACAACTTCATCTTTATATAAATAAATCAGAGAGAAAGCTTTCCCCACAGTATAATGTCAATTAATAACTGTGGGACCAATGACAGAAGAGGCAGTCAACATTTGGCAGCCATCATGGTAATAACTGATTCAGATGAGCTTCACCTTCACCAGTAGATGCTAAAATGAGGTGAGTGAGAATTTGAGAGATGAGATATTTAGATAGTCTCAGACTATTTCCACCAAACAGGCGTGTGTGTTTGTGTGTGTGTGTGTAATTTTCTTATTTTACTTTATTTTCATTGGTAAGGATCGAATTCAGAGCCTTAGGTATGCTAGGCAAGCAGTCTACCTTCGAGTATATGTGTGTGTGTGCGTGTGTGTGTATCAGTCTAGTCATCAGTCTTTTGTTTGTTTGTTTTGAGACAGGGTCTTATCATATAGCTGAAGCTGGACTCAAACCCCTGGTCCTCTTGCCTCTGCTTCTGAGTATTGGGATTTCAAGCTGCGCTGCTATGCCTGACTTCAGTCATTTATTTTATTTTATTATTTTAGACAGGGACTCGTGTGGTCTAAGCTGACCTTGAACTTACTATGATACCTGGGATGACCCTGAATTCCCGAGGCTGTGAATATGGTCAGTGGCCAAATACATAATAGTGTGAGGCTCTGGTTTCAGTCCTAAGCAGAGGGAGGGAGGGAAGGAGGGAGGGACAGGGAGGGAGGGAGAGCGGGAGGGAGAAAGGGAGGGAGGGAGGGGGGAGGAGAATATTAAGACCCCAAATAACAAACATCTATAGTAATTTTGCAAAGAGAAAACCCTCCAGGTGTTATCTTAGCCCCACGCTCAAAGTGTACTCTAACAACTGGGCAGAGCGGCCAGTGCCTCTCCTTGAGCGGAAGTGTTGAGCTCAGCACCACAACTGAGAAGTTCTGCTGGAAATGGAACTACAGGACTGGACCCAGCCATGAGGAAAGCCCCGAAGAACTCAAACCAAGAGGCAGCCTACAAAATTACTAGCAAGTTCTCAAACAGAAAAAAAAGTCAATATCACAAAGGAAGGGACAATTCAGTACACCTAGCTTTAGAGATTGAAAATTGGTCCGGGGAGGGGGGGGGGAGTTATTTTATGTATATCAATTATGGTTCACATAGACAAATAGGATATTTTGTATTGCTGCTGGAGGGATTTGAATGGAGCTATGGGATTGGATGGTAGGTCTGTGTTAATGTCCTGATTTTGATGACCGAGTTGGGCTTTGGAGGACAGAGGGAGACAATAGGGCCCTGTCAGACTCTTCCTCTCCAATAAGTCAGAAAAACAGCAGAGACAATATGAGAGAGAATGATCAGCAGATTATACGTTAAAACACTCAGTGGGAAAAATGAGACAAGAAAAATGCAGTTCTTTGTAATACTCTAAAATTTCCTAGGTCAAATTACTTTCAAAATAATTTATGTTTTGTTTTTTTTTTTTTTAAAAAAAAAAGACGACCAGGCTGGAAATGGTCTATATCATAGTTGGTTACATACTAGAAAAATTTTTTTATCTCAACATGGCTATAAAAAGCATTCTTAGAATCAGCTTATGTAACTTAGATCATTTCTTTAGCACGTAAGCTTGCAGGCGTGTGCACACAAGCACATACACGTGTACATGGAGGGAAAGGCTTTCAAAGAGATCTCTAAAATTGTCAAATTTAAAAAGATCATATAAAGCCATTCCAAGTTTACAGACTTTTAGAAGTTTTTGTATAAAACCTGCAGCTGTCTTGGGTCATCTGCAGTACTCAGACAGCAGTAATAATTTGGATACACTGAGAACATAAACACAGTCACAGAGTGTCAGGTAGTTCTGTGTGAGTGGATGGAGGTGGGGGGTGGTGACAGCCCCAGGCAAGCTTCCTCTCGGAGTGCAGGCTGCCATCTCACCTGCAGTACTCTCAGGGTTGCCTTGGGAGGGATATCACCCCCTTTATTGGCACAGGTCTTGGACTGGGGCTAGCCAATGGAGGTGGCATGGGCAGTTGTGCATGGTGGACTTGGGTTCCTGCCAAAGTCCCATCATCCAGGAGCAAGGCAGATCTTGCTTATGAGTGGGACAGGAGGCTGGCTGGCAGGACTAAAGCAGGAAGAAGAATGAGAGTCAATGTGGACCTAGTCTCTTCTTTCCCAGGACCTAGAGGTTTGGTTTGTTACAAATGAGTGACAGATGAAGACGGATGGCATGGGTTCCTTATGCTGGCAGGAAGCTGTCCCCTCTCTCCATGAAGAATCTGGCTAACCGGTGAGCAGGTGGCTTTGGCACCTGGCATGGAGCCTTGAGCTAAGAGAGGGACTTTGGCATCCTCCTGGTACAGTGGGGGGGGTGATAAAAGAGGTCTTGTTCATGGGAGACCCACACAACAGGAGCCAACGAGGGGTGGGATGCATGGGTATCTCAGGGTATCTCAAAATTCTTCCAGGAAACTTTTGAGTAAGGCCATCCTGGCTGTCAGGTTACAGGGAACCTGAGCCACTGCATCTTATATAGATGGTTTGTTTGGTGAGTTTATAGGACTCGGGTCACTGAGTTATGATTGGCCTATGTGTGGATGGAGGATATAGCAGCAGGTAGGGGAACATGGGTCTAGAGGAAACTCTCTCATCTCTCACTTTGGAGCAGTGATTAATTCATCCTTAGCTAGTGGGACAGATACTAAGCTCTTGGCAGTACAAGACACATAACAGGTAAAGAGAGGATCATTTGAAGGTTCTCCTGGACCGCAAACCCCAGGCCCCAAGCCATTCCCAGCTGAAAACCATACTCTTAAGGGAGTTCACATCAGTTAGCAGGAAAGGAGGAAGGAGGGAGGAAGCACATGATGTCTGATTGCCATGGAGAACAAGATGGCCAGATGCTCTGCACTTGTTGTCTGCTGACAGCAGGTCTGATGCAGGTAGGAAGGACTTCTCCATGTTACAGATGAAGAAGAGTCTCAGAGAGCTTTAGCAAGCCACCTCGGTGGTCAGTGACTTTATCAGAAGAACAGCACATAGAAGGATGTTCTGAGATGAGGAAAAGGGTGGGAAGGACTGGGAGGGAGTCTGAGGATTCCTACCTGGTCCAGAGTGAGTAGGGGAGGCAGACATAGGGAGTTGCAAGCTAGTGTGAACAAGGTGGCCAGAAACAATCTGGAAGATTCAAGGTGGTTGGGCTGAGAAGGTAGTTTGGATAGGGACCCAGATCTTCCTTCCCAATGAAGATGAAGGTAGGGGCAGCAGGCTAACACTAATTTCTCCGGGCACAGTCCCATTTCTGCTGGCTTGCCCAATGTCAGGACTCCCAAACTGACGACTTGAAAACCAAAGCTGAGAGTTATGAGCAAAAAGGACTGCCACCGAGCTCTAAGGAAGACTCCAGCCCCAGCCAGCAGTTTCAGTGGATACCATAGCCAGTAAAAAAATGGTCAGAGGCAGAGGCTCGAAAAACCAAAGAAGAAGAAGAAGAGGAGGAGGAGGAGGAGGAGGAGGAGGAGGAGGAGGAGGAGGAGGAGGAGGAGGAGGAGAAAGAGAAGAAGAAGAAGAAGAAGAAGAAGAAGAAGAAGAAGAAGAAGAAGAAGAAGAAGAAGAAGAAGAAGAAGAAGAAAAAGAAAAAAAAGAAGAAGAAGTTGTTTCCATTTAGTTCCAATTATATAACCTGTGGGGAACATAGACCTAGAGTTGCTAGAATTTACAAATGTCAAATGTCAAGAGAAAGTAATTCAGGGCTCCACCGTTGCAGTTAATCCTCATTGCCACACTAACAGGACTTAAAATCGCCTACTAGACAAACTTCTCAACATGTCTGCCAAGGAATTTCCAGAGAAGATTAACTGAGGAGAGTTACCACCTGAATGCAGGTAGCACCCTTTCTCATGGGGCAAGGTCTAGACTCTATTTAAAAAAAAAAAAAAGAAAGAGGAGAAAGCCTGCTGAACACTAGTGTTCATCTCTTTCAGCTTCCTGACTGGGTGCAGTAAGACAAGCCTTATGGTTCTATTACCCTGCTTCCCCACCATGACGGACCATATCCCCTCAACCATGACCCCAAGTAAACTTTACTTCCCTTAACTTGTTTCTAACTGGGGAATTTTGTCTTGGAGTGTGAGCACTCCCAGGCTACACTACTCTCCTTGTCTGTGAGTGAGGATTGTAAAACCTATTTGGCAAAGTTAGCTGTTGCTGTAAGCCCAAGGCAGGAGTCAGCTGCTAAGCATAGTTGGTTTCACTTTTCAGATGCCAAAACTGAAGTTCAGAGAAATGGAAGTGTGATCACACGGTCAAGTCTGTAAAAGAGGTCTTGGGAAAAAAAATACCCTCCCCAAAGGTGATAAAAAGAAAGTATGAAATTATAACAACTACAAGTAAGGCTTTGGGGCCTGAAAAGACCGGAAGTCAGGTGGAAGTGACTGTGAATTTGCCTGACCCCCGCCGAACTACAAGAGCATGCTGGCTATTTTTATGTTAACTTGGCACAAGATTAAAGTCTTCTGAGAGGAGGGAACTTTAACTGAGAAAATGCCTCTGTTGAGATTTGGTCTTTTGCTGTGTATTGTAATGCTAAATACTGGTCGCCACGGCTTGGTTGCCCCTAGGGACAAAAGAATCTGCCACTAGACCCATGAGCTGCTTTGTAACCTTGCCCCCAAGTTATCTCTGATTGGTGAATAAAGATGCCTACAGCTTATAGTTGGGCAGAATTGAGATAATCGAGGCTAGGGGGTTCCTACGCTTAGGGTTGGAGGTGAACCAGGAGGAGAGAGAGAGGAGAGGATGGAGAGTGGAGAAGTTGCCATGGGGTAGGTGAGTCATGAAAACATGGCCGTGAAGGCTGGCCAATTGGAGTTAAGAGTGGCCCAAATGGAAAACAGCAAGTAATGACTCTGGGGTTATTGATAGGGAAGTAGATTCCAATGGTTTGGAGAATTGGTTTATATCTGCCCAGGTCTAGTGCATTAAAAGCTTATTATAAATATAAAAGTTGTGTGTCTTTTATCTGGGAACTGAATGATCAAAGGCCGGGTAAAAACCCAGATGGAGATTAAATTTTTTAACAACATGACTCCATAAAATCAGGTTGTAAGCAATTCTATAAGTCCTTTTCTCAATTAGTTATTGATGGGAGGAGAGCTCAGCCTATGGTGGGTGGAGTCATCCTTGGGCTGGTGGTCCTGGGTTCTATAAGAAAGCAGACTGAGCAAGCCATGAGGAGCAAGCCAATAAACAGCACCTCCACGGCCTCTGCATCAGCTCCTGCCATCAGGTTCCTGCCCTGTTGGAATTCCAGTTGTGGCTTCCTTCAGTGATGAACTGTGATGTGGAAGTGTAAGCCAAATAAACCCTTTCCTCTCCAGCTTGCTTTGGGTAATGGTGTTTCACCATGGCAACAGAAACCCCAACTAGGGCAACGAGGCTCTGATCAAGATGCCCAAAGTCCAGAGGCAGGACCTTGCCATCTCTTCCAATTTGAGTTTATACCACACTGTACAGGGTTATTCCCCATGGTTCCCACTGACTCAAATCCCAAGCAGCCATTCTAGAGGGCATCTTACTGAGACCACTGACACCACACACATTGGCAGACGATTGGGACCTTATTTTCCTTTTAGGAGAACAGCTGTCAAATGTCTGTCACCTCATACGTCATCGGGAGTGACATCAGCCATTTTAACAGTATCATCTCCTATGGACTGGGCCTCCTGTATATACCTGGTTTTCCTTCTGCGTGGCCCCAGGATTAGAAAGCAACATTGAATCCAGAAGAAAGCACAGTGGTCACAACAAGGTTAATGACTGCTGGAGCAATGCAGAGGGAAAGAAGCATTCAACAAGGACAAAGATTTTCCCACTTAAAGATGGCAAAGGCCCAGACCAAAACAGGAAGCTTCCAGCCTGCCTTGGTGGGTGGTGGGATTGTCTGAGGCTAAGGGACGCCGGAAAGGGACAAGAACAAAGTGTTCTCTGCTTGGCAAGCTGTCATGATAGTATGGGCCTTTCAGCTCCTCAGCATGGCACGCCCCAGACCTCTGAGGGCCAGAAGCTCATTTAGGTAGACTTTGATAAACACCAGCCCTCAGAGGAACTGAAAGTTACCTCTGACGCCTCTTGCTGCCCCGAGGAACTGAGCAAGACACAGTCTAACCTGAGACCAGAGTCCAAGGCAGGCAAGCAGCTGCAGTTACACCTGCTGCTGTGACACCCAAAATCCATCCCAGGAAAGGAAGAGACCTCTAAGCAAGAGAACTGAACCTTGGGGGAGGGGAGGCCTAAAGGGAAGGGCAGCTCGGGGAAGTTGTGACTTTCACAATGGCTGAGAAAGCTTACTCTGCAGTTCACGGTTCAGTGGGTTTGTGTGCGTCTTGGGTAAGGTTTCAGGTCAGTCTGCCAAAGCAGGGTCTATGAGAAAATGCAAAGTGTGTAGCGGTCTAGGGAACTATGGGCATGCACCAGACACCAATCTAGTTAGTAAAAGTGGGTTTTTGTTGTTGTTTTATTTGTTGTTGTTGTTGTTTGAGACAAAGTTTCTCTGTGTAGCCCTGGCTGTCCTGGAACTCACTCTGTAGACCAGGCTGGCCTCAAACTCAAAACCTGGCTTTTTATACTTTATTTGTATAGTAGAAGATGTGTATGTTTGCTTGCTTATAGGATTAGGCTCTTTATTAAATCTTTTAGTTTTGTATAAATTAATTATACAGAATAACAGGCTTCATTATGAGGTTTTTACTTACACACTCACACACACACACATTTTGTTCACATTTACCTCCTATGACCCTCTGTTGTCCCTCTCACATTCCTGCTGATCTCTTTCTGTTTCTAATCTTCTCTTTATCTCTCATTTATGCAGTGTGTGCATGTGTGTGCACACGAGAACACGCACACACATATGCGAATGAGTTTAGTTTGAGTTGTTTATAAGAGCATAGATGAGAGGTTGAGAGGTTATTGACAGGAACATGGATACCTTACCAGTAGCTACACCACTGAAGAAACTGACTCTGCCTCCCACACTATTGTTAACTGCCGATAGATCTTCAGGGGGTGATGGAACCTCACAAGTCCCTCCCCCTTCCACAAGAAGATCTTTTTCTGTATCTAAAGCAGAACAGTCTTGGGGTGAGATGGTAGACAAAGAAGGAACTATAGCATTGAAGGGGAGGAAGGTCCACTCACCTCCAGCATATATTGTCATGGGGTCACAGAAGCCCAAGCTCATCAGAACCCCCCTCCCCCTTTTTTTCCCAATGAAGCTAAGAACTTCAGATAATTATGTGGAAAAAAATCTCTTTCTCTCTCTCTTTTTTTGGGGTGTGTGTGTGTGTGTGTGTTTGTTTGGGTTTTTTTTTTTTTTTTTGAGACAGTTTCTCTGTATAGACCTGGCTGTCCTGGAACTCACTCTGTAGACCAGGCTGGCCTCGAACTCAGAAATCCACCTGCCTCTGCCTCCCAAGTGCTGGGATTAAAGGTGTGTGCCGCCACTGCCCAGTGGAAAAAAAAATCTCTTAACTTCAAGAACTGTTTTTCATTGGTCCATAATTAAAGAAAAACATGCATCAGATAACCAACAGTGCTAAGCCTTGGTTACTACAGCAGCCACCTGCCACTATCAAGCTCATATATGTAGATTTGAGTAGAGCATCTTGTGAGATGCATTCATGAGCTGTGATCACCCAGAAAAAGGACGGGCTCAGTGAGACCCAATTCAAGTCAGCATGGATACAGGTCTCTAGTCCATCAGCTGCTCAGATCAGATGTGGGCTTACTGAGACAGGGCTACCAGCCAGTTAGGAGGCATCTCCACCCTTCTGGGTGACAGAAGCAGAAGGCAGACTCTGGGTGATCTGAAGTAATATGCCAGATCTGACAATGTGAAGTTTATGAGAAAACCAAGCTGGAGCTCTGAGTGGAGGTAGAAAAAAGTACACACAAGGACGATGGGAGTTTGACAGTAAATGTGTGAATAAAAGGCTTCAGCCTTCCAGAAGCTAGCGTTGGTCAAGCCAAGCTCTTAGGAGAGTGCCAAATGGGAGAGGAAGTGTACCCCACAGCACTGGGCTCCAACGGTCCTTTGGGAAAGGCAGAGTACATCATGAGTTAGGAGGGGACATACAGGATGGTGGCTAGAACTCATCTTGTGAGAGAAAGAACCAGCTGGGGGCAGGAATGGTCCTAGGAGGCAGATTTCTTTCACCTTTAAGGAATACATTAAGGGACACACAGGTTATCCCCTGAGAGTTCCTGATGTCTGGTGCTGACCACTCGCCTAGCACAGCTTTACCTAAGAAGAAGTTCACAGTGGGCTGGATGGAACCGTCATACAGGATCTTTGCTGACCTTCATTGTATTTACCCACTTCCTGTTTCCCTTTGCTGTCCTGATCTTGATTTATAGCCTCCTGGAGCAGGAGTAAGAAATAGGCCATAAGAATATCACTGTCACCAATGTGCATCGCTGCATTATTGCAAGTAGAGACCAATCGATAAGTGGAACAGGAGTACACATCCAGCCTGAGAGGAAGTGGAACATTAGCTTATGGGCTGAGGAATCATGAGTCAGCAGGAAAGGGGGAACTGTTTACTATCTGAGGCTGCTGAGTCACTGGGAAGAAGAATTGTAGTCCCCATTTTATAGCAAATGTCAAAATAAAACACTTGACATAGAAACATGATAAAAGTGTTAGAAAATAAGACATACTATTTTCTTCCGATAATTAAGGTTGATGACTCACAAGATCTAGGATCCACAGGAAAACAACTGATAAGCTAAAATAATTTTGTTTCGAACAGGAGCTCAGGCTGGCTGCAAACTCCCTATGTAGCTGAAAACGACCCTGATCTTCTGTTTGTCTCACCCACACCTCCCAAGTACAGGGATTACAGGTGTGTGCTACATGCTGCTTTTATGTGGTGCTGAGGACTGATCACAGGGCTGGTTCTCTGTGTTCTAGCAAGTTAGGCAAGTACCAACTGAGCTATATCCCAGCCTCTGTTTAAAAATTTCACAAACCAAGATAGACTTGTGAAATAATAATATAATCTTAAAAAAAAAAGGGACGGGCTGGAGAGACGATTTAGTTTATAAATGTTCTGAGTTCAGATCCCCAGAACTACACAGAGACTAGGGAAGGAGGGCATGATGGTTTGTGCATGTGACCCCAGCCTTGGAGGTGGGGACTAGAGAGTCAGGTGGATCCCCGCAGCTCACTGATCCCACAGCCTAAAAGGAATTGATGATCTAAAGGTCCAGTGGAATACACTGTTTTAAAGAATAAAGGAAGAGTGTAATCAGGGAAAGGCACTAGACACTGACCTCCAGCTGTAATGTGCACTGTAGGCACAATGGTATACATACCACACACATATAAAACAACAATAATACAGAGAGAGAGAGAGAGAGAGAGAGAGAGAGAGACTGAATAGCAGATAGCAGGGACAGCAAATGGCTCAGCCAGTTGAGTGCTCACTGCACAAGACGGGTGACCTGGGTCCTATCCTCAGATGTCTTATAAAAAAATAGAAAGAACTAACTGCACAAATTCTCTATTGATTGCCACAGATATTCACTGTAGCCTTCATGTACACACCTATACATCACACAGACACACACAGACACACACACACACACCACTGGAAAACCTTTAAAAGAAAAAAGTAAACTAACCAATAAAAATTAGTTTACTAAATATATGTATACTGAGAGGACAGAGATCAGAGACAGGGTTTCTCTGTGTAGCCCTGGCTGTCCTGGAACTCACTCTGTAGACCAGGCTGGCCTCGAACTCAAGAGATCCACCTGTCTCTGCTTCTTGAGTGCTGGGATTAAAGGCATTCATTACAATTACCTGGCAAGAACATATTTTTAATCAGAATTTTTTTAGATTTATTTTTATTTTATGTGTATGGATGTTGTATGTGCACCACATGTGTGCCTATTGGGTCCCTGAAATGCGGGCCACCTGTGGATGCTGGGAATTGAACATACATCCTCTGAAAGAGCAACAAGTACTCCTCCTAACTGCTGAGACATCTCTCCAGCCCCAAAAGATTTTTTAAGAAGAAAATTATTAAATCGGAGCATGGGAGTGACACACCTGTTACTCCAGCACTGGAGGCAGAAGCAGAGCCAATGTGAGACAAATGAGACTCTATCTCAAACAAATGAACAAACAAACAAAAAATAAATAAATATGCAAAGTACAAGAAAAGGAATGCAAATGATGAAAACATATGTGAAAAGAGCTTATTGTTATTTTTAATAAAGGAAATGCAAAGCAAAATACTGAGGATGCAAATTCTACCCATTGTTTGAGGAAACTTACAGATACTGATCATGTCCAGTACTGAGGCAAAGATAATTTGGCAGAAGCTAAGAGGCTCACTTGATGAGTTTTTAGGCAAGGTAAATTGACCAAATCTACAATAAAAATGAATATTCCTTCAATGTAGGTCTCTTTCTTACTAGAGAAAGCCCCCTCCCCAAGTGTGTGTGTGTGTGTGTGTGTGTAGGTTAGAGAACAGCTTTGTGGGGTGGTTCTCACTTTCCACCTTTATGTGGATCCTAGAGATCAAAATTCAGGTGGTAAGGATTGTGTGGAAGATGCCTTTATCCCTGAGTCATCTGGCCAGACCTCTTGTCAGAGTGATTTTTAAAAGCTTATTTGTGTTTCTCTTGGGTGGAAGAGAAGCAAAGACAAGAAAACACAAAAGAAAGGGTGTATTGTGTGAAGCAACTGTTTGTAAGCAGGCCACTAACTTTCTAACAATGCCCAATAGTCCCCAGTCTGCTGACTCAGGAGAGTTTCAGGTAAGTCTTCTCTCCCAGGAGGCCAGCTGCTGGCCTAACTGAAATCAATAACTAAATTAATTAGAATTAATACAATTCTAAGAATCAAAAGATCATCCTGCCACTCAGTTTTTGCACTGGAGATTTTAAATATAATACTTGCACACTTTTCTGAGGACTCAGGTGATGGATGGCATTTGTTACAGTAATTATTACAGAGGGACTTGAATAAGAATGACCCACATGGGCTCATATATTTGAATGCTTAGTCAGCAGGAAGTGGCACCATTTGAAAGGATTAGAAGAGCTAGGAGGTGTGGCCTTGTTGGAGGAAGTGGGTCACTGTAGGTGGGCTTTGAAGTTTCAAAAGCCCAAGCCAGGCCCAGTCTAGCTCTCTTCCTACTACCTGTAGATCTGGACCCAGATGAGAACTCTTAGTTCCTTCTCCAGCACCATGTCTGCTTGCATGACACCATGCTCCTGCCATGATGATAATGGGCTTACCCTCTGAAACTGTAAGCAAGGCCCCAGTTAAATACTTTCTTTTATACGAGTTGTCATGGCTATAGTGTCTCTTCACAGCAATAGAACATTGACTAAGATGGTGATAGAAGAGACTAAGAGAGGGGAATTCCCCACCTGATATCATGTGACAGGTTTCAGAAAATACAGGCATTCTGAAAGAACACAGAAAGTGACCTTCAGGCTACTATGTACCCAGTATACCAAAAAAGGGGGGAGTGGATTTTGTGTTTTCATGTGGGTCCAGGCTGCACAATATCTCAAGTATGTGCACATATTCCAACATCTAGGAGGAAAAAGTCCTAAATTCAAACTACCTCTACTCCCAAGCTGATTCCTAGTTGACAAGGGGCAAGCTGATTTCTAGTTGACAAGGACATTCAACCTATAGTGTCTGTTCCTAGGCAACAATCCCCAAAACTGTTAAAAGGAATCACAGGGCACTTAAAACCAGACACAACTGTTTAGCTGAGCAGACATTATATAATTATTCCCAAATTAAAAATTTTTAATTATGTATTTCTTTGTTTGTATGTGGTGTTACATGGAAGCCAGAGGTTGATGTTGGGGTGTCAATAGTTTCTTCAACTTGTTTATGTATATTTACATTTATGTGTGCACACATACATGTGTGCGCCTTTGCACATGTGTACATGCATCCATGTGGAGACTAGAGGTTACCTTAGGTGTTCTCAGGAACATTGTCTAACTCCTTTGAGATAGGATCCCTCATTAGCCTGGAGGTTCTCAATTAGGTGAAGGCTGGGTAAGCTCCAGGGCTCCTCCTGTCTCTCTTCTACCCAGTGCTGAGAATCTAATCACACTCATACCACCAAGCACTGCTATGGCTTCCTGGGGATCCAGCTCAGGTCCTTGTGCTTGCAAGGTTTTCCAGACCGCGCCATTGCCCCAGCCCCTGTTGCTAAGTTTTTGCAGCTCTCTCCTCCACAAACCTTCCAAGAATTCCTCTGTGAGCCTGCCCACACCATGCTTCAATGCTATTTTCAAGGTACCAGATGCATTACAGATTCTACAGCTGCATTTGAGAGAAGTGTATTCACACTGATACTTTCCCAGGAAGGGAAACTGGCCTCCATGTGAGGGGATTTTACTCATGTTTGGTACTTTTTTTTTTTTAATTTGAACACCCTTATTCCTGCTTCCTATTTGCCTTAAAGCAGAGCTAGCACGTGTTGACTCGCAGCATCTCTCAGATGGTAACCTCGAGCGAGGACTGTAGGGTACAGTGGTCCCGGGTGGCACTAAAGCCTGCCTGGATCCCTCAGCTTGCTTTCTCCATTTCTTGAAGGCCACATTGATCCCTGCCTTGTTCTTCCTGTGTGCTCATTTCCATCTTGAGGTCAAGATTATTCCACTTAAGAGAATCTACTGAGCCCTGGGCAGACAGTATGGAGGAAGTGTCTCTCAGGACTGGAGATAATGAAGGCTGGGCTTATTGGCTAGGCTGTGTTTCCAGACAGAAGATTGGATTGGGTGAGATGTTGGGGACAGGAAATATCAGCCTTCTCCTACTCCCATGTTTGGCATCTGACTTTAAGAAAGCCTTCTCCTACTACACACAACCAGGGAAGCTGGTCACCTTACCATATGCATTTCCTCCTCCCCGCTTCACACAAGCAAAATCTGTCTTCAGATGCACTCTCGGGGAGAATGAGGGTGTAGATCAGTGGTAGGGTACTCACTTATACAAGGCTTTGGGTTGAATTCTTGGCATCGAAAGAAAAAGAAAAGGAAAGAGGCCTACACACATATAACCTTTAAATTGTCTCCTGTTAAGAATTTAGACACAGCATTTGGGACCACTTGGATACAGACCACACAATCCTGGGAACATGAGCAATCTGGATTTCCGTGTTGCCAGAGCCCAGGACGTGGTGTATTTTTATCTTTAATTACATCCCCGAGTGGCCCTTCCTTCTAGCTTCTTTCTTTACTTTCAGTAAAATTCAAGTTACTCTGAGAGACAGGAGTGACAGCTGGCAGACAAGTGGGTGTGCTTGGCCCTGGGAGCCAGCCTAGAGAGAAGCTGCCTCAAGGGGCAGCCCAGGGCAGCTGTCTGATTAGCTTTCCTGAAGATGCTCCACAGCCCTAGCCTCATCCCAGGTGGTTCGAGTCTTACTGGCTGCAGAGAGGTCCTAAAGACACCAACTGGATAGGGCTGTAGAAAATTGGAAGACAATGGCTCACTTCTTTTCTTTAGAGGTTTGTTATATGCCTAATCTTTTAGCCAATATTTATTTATGTGTGTGTTTAGATGTATGTGCATGTTTGTGGGGGAGTGTGTGTGTATATGTGTGTGGAAGACAAAGGACAGCCTGTTGTGTCATATCCCAGGAAGTGTTCACCCTGCTTTTTGAATCAGTGTCTCTTATTGGCTTGGCATTGAGGATTTGGCTAGGCTGCCTAGCCAGTGAGGCCTAGGGAGTTTCCTGTCTCCAGTTCCTCAGCACAAAATTACAAGCCTGCACCATCATGCCTGTGTTTTCCAATACTTATTGATTACCTAATGGGTCCTTGCATGTATCCAGTATTTATTGAGTACCTAATGGATGCTTGCATTTATCTAGTATTTATTGAGTACCTAATGGGTGCCTGGATGTATCCAGTATTTATTGAGTACCTAATGGGTGTTGGTGGTTTTTTAGCACTTCAGTACAAGACAGACAAGGTCTCAGTTCACTCGGATCCATCTTCTGGTCTCATGATGGAGATAGATAAGATAGCTGAATGGATGGGTCATGAACATAACTGCAGAAGGAGGCAGAATAATGATTCCCCACCTGTTTCTATAGATGTTCATGCCCCTGCCTCAGAACCTCTGAATAAGCTGTCGTCCAGCATGAGTGAGTTACGGTTGCTCATGTTCTGCTCTGAGATATGAAAGGATACCAATTAATCAGAGTAATCACAGGGCCATGTTGCTGGCATTGTGAGGCGTATTGACCGCCATTACTGGCTTGAAGGACCAAGGAAGAAGCCATTAGTCAAAGATTTCAGGAGACTCCTAGATACAGAAAAGGACAAGAAAATAGATCCTTCTTCCCTTCGGAGGCCTTCAGAAATGGCAGAGCTCTGCTCATACCTGGATCTTAGCACAGCCATAGGCCATTTTTGGATTTCTGGCATCCAAAAATATAAGATAATCAATGTATATGACTGCACACTACTGAGTTATATCATTATTGGCAACTAGCTGTAGTCAGTGGTTAGGGATGTCAGGAAACTAGAACAGGGTACAGTGGAGGGGGTGTTGGGCAAACATGGTTTCACATGGGGAGGCCTGGAAAAGAGGCTCTGAGAGCAACGTTGGGATGGTCAGCCATAGGTGGATATGGGGAGCCGTCCCACTGGTTTTGTTTCCATTATTTTAAAGTTAGAGTACTAATCCTCTTCCCATGATTAAATGAAATAGTGTGTCCTGTGTCTAAGTCCCTGCTTCCTGCAGATGCTCACTAAATGGCCTCAATGGAAACAAGAGCTGATATGATAGACCCTAGGTGAAGTCATGGAACCCTCTCTGACCCCTCTGTGTCCTCAGGTCTCTCTTAGACATGGCCAGTGGTCCTGGTACCAGCCTGCCTCTGTCTTCCAGGTTCTTCAAAGTAGAGGGATTCTGCCCCAGTGAGCAGGTGCCAGAAATTTTTCCTAGAGAGAGGATCTAGGGTCTCCTACTCCATCCGTGGCCAAGATTAGAAGCCAGTCAGGACCCCTTGGCCACTCAGTCTTGGTCCAAGTTCCTCCTTGGACATTCCAGCTGCCTTTCTCCAAACTCCAGAGACTTTGGTGTCTTCTAAGTCTTACCACTGTCTCGCTCTTTTTTGTATCTGGTGTCCCAGCCGTGCTCCAAATAGGCCAAGGTGGCTGACTGGGTCACCCTGTGCTGGCGTGGTAGCCAACCAGCCTTTGGACTTCTGGTTTATATGCTTCATCATGTTAAACCAGTTACAGTTGTATACAAGGCTCTGTGTTTTATGTGGCCACCTCTTCCAGTCCTTAAACCTCTGTGAGAAAGCAATGCCACAGTGTGTCAGCACTCCTGAGGAAGGGACAGGTTCAGAAGCTCAGACAGAATCATTAAGGAAACTTGCACACAGCATTCTTTGTGCTAGGATCTTGAGACCTGGCTAAGAGCCTTCTCTGAAAATGTGGCTGCAGGAGTAACCACCTGGGCAGGACCCAGCAGCCTTGAGCAATGAGGCTATGAGGACCCAGGAGAGAGAACCCACAGGAAGGAAAGGTGAAAGAGCTGCTGGTAACAGGGTCAGTAGGGAGTGACTAGGCACTGAGGCTAGCTCGTCATAGTTGGTATCTCAATACTGAAATGCAGGCCTCTAGGGAGGTAGTTACAGCAGAAGTGAGTCACTGGGGAGAGAAGTCTTCTCAGGGTGTAGAAGAACTTGACCAGGGGAAGAAAAGCATGTTCCAGAAGGCAGTGATTCCAGACAGCACTGTGGAGACTCCGGTTAAGAACAACTGCAGCAGGGCAAAACAAATCCTGCTGCCCAGTGGACCTGCAGCCCTTCTGTCTTCTTAAGATGCAAGCAGACCGAATCCATTGGTAGCTACTGGATTCTCACTGTGGGCTAAGAAGGGTTTCAGGACCTCAAAAATAAATAAGGACCATGGCATAAAGCTGAATAGTCATCTGTCAGGAGGAGGGTGAGGAGTCTGTCCTTTACGTGTGTGTGTGTGTGTGTGTGTGTGTGTGTGTGTGTAGAGGCCAGAAGCAAATGCAGGGTGACTTTCTTCAGTTATTCTCCATTTAGAAATATTTTTATTTTAAATTTTAAGCGTGTATGGGTGTTTTGCCTGCATGCTTTGTGAGCTCACTGCCTACAAAGAGGGCATTAGATCCCTTGAACTTAGAAATACAGATGGCTGTGAGCCACCAGGTGGGTGCTGGGAATCAAACTCTGGTCATCCAGAAGAGCAGCCAGTGCTCTTAACTGCTGAATCATCCATCTCTCCAGCCTTTCCATCTTACTTTTTGAGACAGGGTCTTACTGAACCAAGAGCTTACCAATTAGGCTAGACTAGCTGGCCAGTGAGCTCCCAGGATCCATCTGTTTCTGCCTCTCCCACTCCCTTGCTGGGATTACAGGCATGTGTAGTTGTGTTGTTGTTGTTGTTGTTGTTGTTGTTGTTGTTGTTGTTGTTCTTCTTCTTCTTCTTCTTCTTCTTCTTCTTCTTCTTCTTCTTCTTCTTTTTATGGATTCTGATCTTCATGTTTGTGTGGCCAGCACTTCACTTGGGAGCCACCTCCCCAGGCCCACGGCTGTGTTATGAGTGATCCAGGAAGGCTTCTCTGGAGGGAATGGTATTCCCTCAGAGGAAAGACGCATCTGTTCAATACAACTCTGAGTGGCACCTGCTCTCAAAGGGCAAAGCTGAGATGAGAAACTAAACCATCCTACAGAGAAGCAGAAATTGAGATGTCTTCCCAGGGCACAGAGGTTACTAACATGCTGATTGATTTTTGTATTTTTTTTTTGATTTGAGTGAGAGCAGTAGGATATTGAGGCCGTAGACAAGTCATCAGGAATGTCTGGATGGTACAGAACTAATCCTGGCAGCATGGTGCTGGTCAGGACTGAGGAGAGAGGTATAATAGAGGTGGCAGAGCATGGCCTGTGGACTTGTGCAGTGAAATTTGGTGCTCAATCTGAAGTGTTCACTTTTCTTTTTGAGATTCCTCTTAGAGTAGACCAAACCTTGTATGTTGGGCCACTTTCAGCTATAGGCAACAGAATCCTATAAGTACTTAAGCACAGAGGAATCATCTCATTAACAGGAAGCTCATGGGCAGGCTAGCTCCAAGGCTGGTTAATTCTATGCAGCTAATCCAATAGCACCATTCAAGACCTGGGTTCATTCTATCTTTCTGCTCTTCCATCTGCATGACCTCATTCCACAGTAACCTTTTCTCGTGGTTGCAAAACAGCAGCGGCAACTGCAGTTATCATATCCTAGTTGGTAGGGAGGGAGTCATTTTGTCTTGTGTCTGCTTCTAAGAAAGACTTTTATTAGATGCCCCATAGAGTCCTTCCCTTCTGCAACTGAGTACTGTTCCCCGGGCTTAGCCCATCAACAGTTAGTGTCAGCTCCGTGTTGTGTGGGAGAAGAAGACACAAACAAAGTAGATCATAACATTCTGGGCTATGGAGAATTATGGCATAGGGAGATGACTGTGGGGGCACAGAGATGGGAAGAAAAGGATAGCCATTTAGAAGTAGAGATGGCAGATAGTAAATACTCCCTGCCCCCAGACACCTGGGAATTAGATATCCCATAGGCACACAGGAGAAGGGGGAGGTGAGGGATGTTTGTTTGTTTGTTTGTTTGTTTCAAAGAGTAAGAGTGCTCCAGAAGGCTAGCAAATGAGGGAGAGATTTGGCTTTCTCAGCAGAATCTGATAAAATAAAACTGAGAGGTCAGCTCGGGAACTTTGAGATATTCCACCAGGGCCCCCTTCCCCCTCTCTGAGCACAAGACCAATCAGTTTAAAAGTCACACTGCTCTGCCAATCACATTGTGCCTAATGGTGGCTACTCTAAAATCCTATATAAGGTCCCTGAACGGGCTACTTGTGGTCCCTCTCCCGTTCCGTCTTGGTATGCAGAGCGACCTCAGCATGCTGAATCAATAAATTTCTCTTGCATTTTGCATCAATCCCCTATTCCATGTGGATTTGGAGGGTCTTTGGTAAGTTAAGGTCGCCCAGAGTCTTACAAAACAGATAAACTGGCTTTAAAAATTAAACCAACACATCAAACAAGAAAAACCTTTGAATCAAGGAAAGACTTAGTTGCAAAGTGATCAAGCTCAGCAGGACCCAGACCTTTGCCACAAGAGGGAAGGACACAGAGAGCACGTGGTAGTAATACCCATCTTTCTACTAGAACTGGCATGAACTGGCCTTGGATTGGTGTTTGGGACTTAATCTTACTACATTTTCAAAGGCTACAGAACTACACCTCTGGAGGATGTTGAAGGAAAACTTGGCCCCAAGAATTTCCCTTTTAAATATGAACCCAGTTGCAAGATGTTTTGAGACAGTCAGAGGCTTAGAAAATAGATCTATGTTTATAGCAGACAAAAACAAAAACGAACAAAAAAACCCCCACAGGATCCCAGAATATGGTTGCCATGACACAAAGGGGTCTCCTTGTCTTCACATGCCATGCTAGCCCCTGAGCCTGTTCTGCACTCTTCCTTGTGCAACCTCAGGAAATGTGTGTTTGAGCCACATCCTTTGCCCAGAGGCTCAGACGGAATCTTTATTTCACTCGGTGACCACTTAGAACAATAACAGCTGCCACCCGCTTCCTGAACTTCATAACAACGGCTCAACCGTTCACCCTCCCTGACGCTTGTGATGGGCCAACTCTTAGAACGTGGTTTTGTTCTTTCTCCAGATGCTGTACTGCCCAGAGCAATGTGACAGACATCACCAGGGACCAGGAACTTGAGTCACACATCTGATCTACACAGATCACGACAGGCTCTGGCTAGTGGGGTTTCCTTCTGTCTGAAAGAGTAATCTCAGCGTCTGTGGGAAAGATAATCTCAAGGTCCCTCTTCTCCTGAACATACATGAAAACCCACGGTACCCCAGTTTTCATAGTCCTTATCCCCAACACTGCTAGCTTAGCAGAGACAGGAAGTTTGCAGAGATATTTGTGTGACAGAATCATGAGCTGAGCTATTTTCTTCTTCATAGGAAATGTCAGGCAGCAAGTGAAATCCAGAGGCCCCTATTGGTTTCAGTGGTAGACCTAGTTAGGCAGATCATGTCTAAAGGCTGCTCAGAACTCTTCAGCCTCCTTAGACACAACGCAGTTGTCTGTTAAGACTTCTTGTCCTGCCTCAGACCCTCTCTTTTTTCCCAGGAAGCAGAGCTACTCCAAAAGGCAGCAACTGGATGAACAGCTCACTCTGGAGTCAGCGGCCCAAGATGGATGCCACTTCCCTGAGGGAAGAGTCACTTCTTTGTAGTTTCAGGAAGGACCCAGGATTCACAAGAGACTCATGTCTGGGCATGGGAACCAGGGGCCTGACGAGATAAGCATCCTGCCTGCCTCTGGCTTCACACAGTACCCAGAGGATATCCACATGAACTTTAATTCCGAAGATTGTCTGGGTCTGGGGATCTGCTTTAAAACTGTCTCACAACATCTTCGGATTCTTGCTTCCGTGAACAGAGCAGAGCCTTGGATAGACATTCTCCACAGACACCTTCCACAACCCTAACTGAACACATCCATATTTACCCTCTATCACCATCAGCTCTGCAGCTCCTACTCCGCAAGCACACACCTCTTTTCCTTTGTAGAAACTGTGCCCATCACACCCACAGCCTTCCTTGACTGTTCCTTCCTTTATTATCTTTCCCTCGTTCTCATTGGACCTTTTCTTTGTGTCTTCCCGTTCCCTCCCTTTATACTGTTCAGCATCTCTTTCCCTCCCATTTTCTTCCCATTTTCCCCATTCTTTTCTCACCTTGCAGACTCACGTGGTTGTCTCCCTTCTTATCAAGAATTGGACATGGATGTCTCCTTACTAAGAACGAGGGCAGTAAAGAGAACAATGGCCTCCATGTAGATCATCCCACTCATCCGTGAACAGAATTGTGACCACAGCAGGGGAAATGTAACATTCTATCTTCCTGTTTGGTCTCCTTGCAGTCCCTGAGCAAAGCCACATGGCTGCAAAATCCTGAATGCATGGGACACTCAGCCAAGTCTATTCATGATCGAATACCACCCAAATAGGTGAGGAAGGGCCCATCTCAGAGAGACCACTGCCCTGCCTCCCCTCCATGAAATGGTCTTGGGTCCCATCTTGCCCAAGTGTTTCAGCACCCATTCATGCCTGGAAACATATTCTGAGCCCTGAGAAAGAAGACTTAGCTAGGAAGCAGGGTTGTGAACTCTAATGTCTATAGGGTCCAAACATTTACATATTAAACAAGAGAACCCAATGGAGCTCTGCCACCAGCTTTCCCATCTCTGACTTTGTAGGTCTATAAATGATGGAGTCAGAGTCCCTGAGTAATGGGGGGGTCAGGCTTCCCTCAGCCAGTGGGCCTTCTGGACCATGAGATACAGATTGACCTTAGGAAAGATCGAAGTTGGAATGGATGTTTCGACAAGGATCTCCCATGAGAGGAGCTGGGGTCATGAAGGCTCTTGGTGTGTCGCTGTGCAATGTCTCAGCCTAGCTCCTACTACTGCTGACACTAAGCAGGTTCAGGTATAAGGACTGAGTTATACAGAAACTGTGGTTAAGCTCAGGAAAGAATGCAGGTTTTGCTTCAACATGAAAAGAGGAACTGGAGTTAAAATAAGCAGCAGCCAGTACCAACGCTTCCTGAAGGACATTTCTGACTTGGCTTCACTGGCTGTGAGCTTTGATTTGTTCCTCAGTAGTCCTGAGCTATTGTTTGTTTTAGCATGTGTGCTGTGTGCTCTCTATACATGCATGCATGTGTGTGCATGCGCATGTGTGCTGATCTCAAACTCGATATGTAGCTGAAGACTTTCAATTCCCTTACATGTATCCCCAAGTGCTAAGATTCCATCTGTGTGCTACTATGCCAGGCGTTATGCAGGACTAGGGAACTGAACCTTGAGCTGCACATGCTAGACAGCCTCTCTCCCAATTGAGCAATATCTCCAGCCACTTGCAAATGTGTGGGGTTTTTGTTGTTGTTTTGTTTGTTTGTTTGTTTTTTATAGGACAAGACATCCTTACAGGTGGGAACTTCCAGACCATTTAGGTCCATGGCTTCCTGTTCCTTAGCTAGTACAGGTGAGTGCAAGACTGGAAACAATTGTGTCCAGCAAGGACATATCTCTTCTGTAAAAACTGCTTTCTCACTGCCCTGGCTGAGGTGGTCATAGGAGGCTATGCTCTGTCTCCAGCCAGGTACCTGCTTCCTTACAGCAACAAAGAGCTCAATAGCCTGTGAGTGGTTCAGGCAGAGAAAGCTATTGATGGCTGAGCCAACTGGATTCCCGCTGGGGACTTGAGAAGGGCAGTACTGTCAGCAGGGAAGGAGCAACCCACAGAGAAGAGCTGACTCACTGAGATAGAACCCAGCCTGGGCCACAGAGTTTCTGGTCCCAAGCCCTGGGCTTCTCTAGTGTCCTCCAGGCCACCAGGGACAGTAGACCCTTGCAAAAACCAGCTAGAGGGACTCCCAAAGCACACTGAAGCTCCTAGACCCACTGAAGGTCTGTGGTCATTTATAGGGTCACAGGAAGCCACGGAAGCAAGAGTGAAGAGAATGTGGGCACAGACTCCAGACAGGCAAAGTTACAGGTTTACAAACTGTGGGCACAAACCCTCCACAAGAAGCCACAGAGTCACCTCTTTCCCAGTCATACTTAAAGTTTTCATCGCTTTGAAGGAACAGAAGAAACCACAAAAGGGGAGAAAGATCAAAGACACTGACTAACTTTTAACTTAAGAGAGTTGACTCCTAGCAGGAAACCACCACCTGCCAAGGACACCGTGCCGCCAGGCAAAGTTCACACAGTCCTAGGTTTGGATAAAGAGATAGAGAGAGAGAGACCACGAAGGCCCACTACATGCCTAAGAGACCTCCCCTGAGCCAGCCATGTCCTCTGAGGCTTGTGGAGTCCACGTCTCAGAACGTATTCAGATGACGAACATCTGCCAACCTTAAAAAGAGTGTTTGCTTATGTGTATTCAGATCTGTTCTGGTGATTTCCACCTGTAACTGGGCTTGGACAGGGACTCCCTGACCCCTAGACTATACCTTCCAGCCGACCTGGTGATCATGCACACATGAGAGAGAAGGAAAAGCATAAGCTGCCCTCAGCCTGACCACCACGCTGTGCAGTAGGATCGTTACTAACGATCGTTACAGCCCACAGTGGTCCACACTGGCCTGTCCCATGAAATTCAGTATGAGCAGACCCTTCCCCTAGAAGGAAGCTTTGCCACGTCTGGATGGAACTGGGCCCATTCAAGTCCCACTCTGGATGAGGCAGCTGGTGGGAGTATTGGCGTGGATTCTCATGAATCCATCATGAGTTGTCCTGCAAGGTTTTCCTTCTATTCACAATTTCTCTCTCTTGTTCCTGGGGTACTTTTACCCGGGGTCTGCCTTTTGTCAGGGCAGCTATGAGTCTACCTCTTTAACCTACACAATTCATCATTCCCTTCAAGTTTCGGAAGCCACCAACATGCCTCTCCCTTCCCACTCCTTTCTTTTCAGCAAAACCCTGAAGACTTTATTCCTTGTTGTTCTGGTGACATGGTGCCTAGATGCTTGTCTTCCCTTACTGCGCTGCTCACACAGATGTGTCCCACCTGCTGCCGTGGCTCTTACTGTGGTGGCTGTGAACTTAGTGACACACAGTCCCTCCTCTAACAAGGACACCAAGGCTGTCACTTCCTTTCTGCACACCCTCTCACTTTCCTAGCGAAGCCAAGCAAAAACTAGCTTCCCTGCCTTCCACATCACTCAGATGCCATATGCTGTGGCCAGACAAGGTCCCTGTGTTTGTCACACAAACTCTGCAAGGGTGGCCTTCCCAGGCTCTGATTGGCACTGCTGATTTTTGTTGTTGTTGTTGTTTCCTTTTTAAAATGGCTCAGTGTGTAAAGGCGCTTGCCACCCAAGCCTCAGGATTTGAGCTCAATCCCCAGAACCCACATGGCAGAGAGAACTAACTCCTGCAAGTTGTCCTTTGACCTCCATACACACACTGCGGCATAACCCATAAATCAACCAACCAACCAATCGACCAATAAGTTTATTTATGGCTTTGTATATTTTGTCTTTTTACAGTGAATTTGGATGCCATGACAGATGCATTGAGCAGAGGGAACTGGGGAATTTAAAGGCACTGTCTTTATCTAATCTTCTATCTCTCTTGCAAGTTCACCTCCCTCTGCTGCTTCCTGGGCCACTGATATTTGCTCATCTGTGGTAGCCAAACAAAATAATGGATCAAGGCATAGCCACTGGCTTGGCTTTCCTTCACCACTGTGTCTTTTTCTCAGCCATGGCCACCAACAACCCTTGGCATGTGTGACTATCATCTTATGACTTATGACTTTGGGGGACAAAGCTAAGTTCTACCAGGTCCTCACATTGAGACTACTTGGGACACCTGTTTTTCCTTTCTCTTTTTCATTTTCTCTCAGAGAAAGTACAAGTCTGTTCGAGACTTACCTGAACAGTGAATTTATCGTCCTCATTGGGCAGGATCCTGTAAGTGTAAACGCAATTCCGGAACCTGAAATAAATCAAAGATGACATTAGAAACCACACAGGAAAACAAAGAGCCAGAGAAAACAGGGCTGTCTGACAGAGTTTGGGGAGTCTGCGTACAAAGCCTGTAAATATCGAGGTTGATGGTGTTCTGATGCACAGCTGAACCTGATGTCTCACAGCCCTGCATATGGCACTGCTTTCCCGCCCTGCAGCACACCAAGAGTGGCCATGGATGTGCTATTTATATCACTGCTAGATAACTATGTGGTCTGATAGAAATGTTCTATCATCTAGAGGGGCTTCCTCAACCCTTCAGATGCCACATCATCAAAGAGAATGGAGCAAGCGACATGTGTGAAGAGCCAAAACTCCCAGTAGCTCAGCAAGATCTGTATCATGATGACCAGCTCTCAGCTACAACTGCAGAGGGAGCACATCGGCCAAGGTGAGGCTCCCCAGTACCTACCATTTGCCGAGACCTCATTCCCCCTACTTGGCTCCTCCCCCTGGACTCTTTGCTTTATGGCTTCCTTCTTCCTGCAATGAGACCTACCCCTTCAGACACAGATTTGTACTGGGTTGGAGAGCTCTGGTTGTTTCTGTAGAGGAAGTGCCAACCAGCCAAGAGCGCCTTCTCTTTCTAGAAGCACTATGTTCTTTGGCTCAAGAATCCCTTACCCTTTTTACCTTCCTAGAATCTCTGAAAGGAAGAATTTGTTAAAACTGAGGATCCTCCGGGAAGGGGCCATAGGTAACCAGCCTCCAGCCATCTGGCATCTGGTAGCATGGTAGCCATGGGGGTCTGTTGGTGGCCTCAGGAGTCCACTGACTCCACAGCTGAGCCTGGAAGGCTGTGAGCAGTTTTGGGAAACATTACCACCACCAGCTCTTCCTTAATCTTGCTAGAATGGCCTCTTACCCATCTTCCTCCATTTGGGGCTCTCATGATCAGGGAAAGCTAGGTACCCCTGCTGCCCAAAGATGGGGAGGGGGGCAAAACTCTATCAACAACACAATGCTTCCAATCCAGAAACAAGAGTTAGGGAGGCTGAAGAGAAATGTCAGTAGTTAAGAGCATTTGCTGCTCTTCCAGGAGGACCTGGGTTCAGTTCCAGCAACCACATGAAGGCCTGCACCCAACTTTAATTCCAGTTTCAAGGGATCCAGCATTCTCTTCTGACCTCCACAGACACTGCATGCACACAGTGCACATACATATGTGCAGGAAATACACCCATAATATAAAAATAAGCCTCACAAAAGTCACTTAATCGCTTCCACATGCCACACAGCACTACAATTTCACATACGTTATAATTTAATTCAGTTTAAATGTTTTCTGTCGAGGGCTGGGTGCATTGCTCGGTTGGTAGCGCTTGCCTAACATTCATGGGGCCCTAAGCTCAGGTCCCATCATAAACCAGGCATGGTAACACACACCTGTAATCCCAGTACTCAGGAGATAGAAGCAAGAGGATCAGAAGTTCAAAGTTATCCTCAGATACATAGAGAGTTGGAGGCCAACTTGGGTTATGTGAGACTGTCTTGAAAAACAGAAACCAAAAAAGATTTTATACTGAAAAAAAGAGGCCACACACAGAAGATACACACACACACACACACACACACACACACACAGACACACACGTGCACATCTCCTCCATCCCATGAATTTCTTAGACTTATTCTTATTTGTAAAATGTTTAAAAACACACACATACAAAATTGTGTATACACACACATATATACATATATATGTATATATAGATCTTATATATATGATTGTATATGTATATATTTTTAAATATAGGATTGTATAGAAGTAGATATCTTTAAATGTTTAAAATATATACAATCATACTGTTTATGTTATTCTAAAGTTTGCTTTCTTCATAAACTATCATCAAGGTCTTTCACACTGTGGCGGTGGCGGTTTGAATGAGAATGTCCCTCACAGGCTCATCTGTTCAAACACTGGGTCCCCAGTTGGTAAAACTGTTTAGGAAAGATTAGGAGGTGTGGCCTTGCTGGGGAGGTGTGTTACTGGGTGTAGACACTGAGGTTTTAAAAGGACCAGGATGTAAGTTCTCAGCTACCTGCCTGCTTTCATGGTCCCTGCCTGATAATCATGGACTTTAACCCTAAGAATGATCATGGACCATGAATCCTAAGATATCCCTTTATAAATTGCCATGGTCGTGGTGTCTCTTCACAGCAATAGGGAAGTAACCAAGACACACATGACAGAGATGGTTTGTTGATATTCTCAGCATTCTACCACAAACATGTACTGTCATGCCTTCGACCAGGGGGATCTGGTGGTGGTAATTATTTTGAATGTTTTCAATGTTTTGAATGAATGCCTGTGTAAGAGTGTTGCAGTGAGCCAACATCCATGTATACATGGCTACATCTGTGTGTACATACATAACTACATCTGTGGTACATCCATGGTTACATCCATGCATACATGGCTACATCCATGTGTACATACATGGCTGAAGTCTTTGTTTCAGTTTCCTCATTGTAAAATGGAGATGATAGTAATGCCCTGTCTACTTGGTGCTGGGAAGACTAAATGCATTCATGTATTGAAAGCCTTTGGAACAGTGTCTGGCTCACACTGGACTCCACATGTGTCAGGAGTTGCTAGTTACTGTAGATAAACAATGAACCAGACAGCATCAACCAGAAAAAAAAGACATAGGCACTTTGCTTGCATGGACACGCACACTTTTATGTAATCCAGGTTGGCCTCTGACTCAAGATAATCCTCCTGCCTCAACCTCCTAAGTGTTGGGATGCAAGGTGTGAGCCACCTTGTCTTGTTGGCATTTTATATTTTGATAAAGACTGCCAGCTGCCATCCTGAGAGACTGTCGGGTTTTTTCTTCCTCCTAACGGGTATGAAAGTGTCTACTTCCTTACAGCCTGCTGACTGGTTTATCAGATCTCTTAATCTTTTCAAATCTGAGAGGAGGAGAAAAGTGACAGCTTGTCTTAATTTGCCTCTCCCTGTGAGAAGGTTTGGTTTGATCTTGTTCTTGGCCGTTTCTGTTTCTTTTTCTTTGAATTCCTTTTTACGTCATTGTCTTGTGGTTTTTGTTTTGTTTTGTTTGGTTTTTTTTGTTTGTTTGTTTTGTCATCTTGGGCTTATTATCAGACAGGACTCAGATCTATGCTACCAATGATTTTGATATTTATCTCAACAATGTTTGTTGGTTACCTTCTGTAGCTGTATAGATTTACATTTTTATGTAGCCAGCTTTATAATCTTTTACTGTTTTGAATTCATATATACTTAAAGAAAATTTGGGGCAATGCTTTTGGGAGATTTCACGACTTTGTTGCTTCATTCCCCATGGGAAAGCTCTTCTGCTTTAGCCACAACTTAATATTCCACCCTAACCCCAACCTTTTCCCGCAGGCCAGGTCGATATCACCACCATCTGGTGGTGGCTCGGTAGCATCTCACCTCTCAGAGATAGCACTTGAACACAGAGAATCCTCACCACGCCCACTTATACACCCCCATGGCTCCTAGGTTCAACCCCATACCAGAGCCAGGGGAACCATAGAGCCATCTCTGCCCTGCTCAGACCTGGTCTTATCTCTCAGGAGCCCTGACCCTTCCTCCTAAGCAAAGGAGTTAGGGTGAGAATGGCTTTCCTTGGCTGAGGGCAGCTACTTATGGAATAGCTTCAAGGAGCTGGTGAAACACATAGGCTCAGAGATAGAAAGAAAGGGCAGAGAGATAATAACATGGATGCTCCAAACAGAAAACAAACAAACAAACAAACAAACAAACCCTTAATTTAATCAAGTGTAGGAGAAAAGCCGGCCTGGCCTTTTCAAAGATGTTCTAGAAACTAAAATAAAGAACCAGCCTCATGTGACTAAGGCCAAAATCAGAACCGAATACAATCAGAGCATCTCAGACGACCCTGCCTGAGCACTGTCCATATTCATACAGCATCATAGCCCTTATGAAAACATGAGTCCTAACGTTAGTGCAGGCCTTGTCTCGCTCTACATTCTGCTCTTGTAATCCATTGTAAATACCACTGGGACTCTAGCTACGTGTCATTTCTAATTTCTAAAAAACACTCTTTGCAGGCATTTTCTCTTTTCTTGGCTAAATGCTGCATACTTCTGGGCAAGATGGGTAGAAAATGATCAAAATGGAAAGATTGCATTCAGAAAACCATCTGGAATTGGGTATAGTCCTGTGCACCTAAGACCCAGCATTTGGGAGGCTGAAGCAGGAGGGTAGAAAGTTCAAAGCCAACCTGAGCTACATAGTAACCCTGTCCCTATGCACCAATAAAGAAGGGAGGCAAGGCATATTGGCTAACACAGAAGAAGAGAAAATGTACCGAAGCCCCAGGAAGCAAGAGTGTTTATTCCTACTACTCCAACCTAGAGAACACTGGAGTCACAGGGCTAAGAATCAATGTATTAACAGAGGCCATCTCTTGCTTACTTGGACCTTTCTTTTCTTTCTTTCTTTCTTTCATAAGATAATTTGGGCAAAAATGGACTTTTGATTCTAAAAGAAGCTGTCTCCCCCAGCCCCCAGTTGGCAGAAAAAGAAGAATCAACAGACCTGTGAAAATATATCACCACTCAAAAGAGGGCCCCCACCCAACAAAGGATATAAAGGAGCTATCTCTGTCTTAAATAAATTCCTTGTTTCAAAATACCTGGCAGGTATCTGCATTCCCAGAACCTACATGTCCCAATTCCATTCTGGTGCATGTAATAAAATGCCCTCACCAAAAGGCAACCCAGTGGCAGGGTACGTGAGGCTCTCCTTAAGGTAGACATTTTCTTTTTCCAACAGTTGTCACTTTAGTAATACTGGCCAATGTAATGAGCTATGAAATTTGAGAAATTTGAAATTTGGTTGTAAGCATTTGGAAGCAAACACTATGATACTGATTTGTAGATGATATGAGGGCCTATTCAGAAAAGTTGTGGCTGGGGAGAAGGTTCAGTGTGTAAGAGTGCTCACTGTGTTAGCATAACGTCCTGAGTTTAGATTCCCCCAGAGTCCACGTGAAAAAAGCAAGGTAGAGAACCTGTGTGGTGGTGTGTGCCTTGAATACTGCATCTTGGGAAGTAGGCCCATCTCTGTGAGTTCTAAACCAGCCAGGGATACATAGTAAGGCCCTGTCTCAAATTTTAAGAAAATTGAGGTGTGGTTACACACATCTGTGACTCCAGTGCTGGGGTGGGGATGGGTAGGTGGCAGACACAGGAGACTTACTGCACCTGGTCAGTCAACATAGCCAAAATCATCAAGCTCCATGCTTAGTAAGAAACACTGTCTCAAGGAACAAGGCAGAGAGTGACAGTCAGGATGGCAGATGAAGTCATCTCACCTCCTGGCCCATGCACAGGCAAACACAAACATGTGTGCACACATCTGTGCACATGAATGGTATCACACACCACAGATAACAAATTTCTTTAAAAAAAAGAAAAAAAGAAAGACAGGAGAAGTAGCTGAAAGATGAATGAGGAATGGCCAAAGAGAGGGACAAAATGAAAGCTAAAAGCATAAAACTCTAGGCAGGCGATTGCTTACCAAGAACCAGTAACTGTGGGGGGAAATGTGTCATTCATAACAGTAACACAAACATAAAAGTCATCAGCAGAGACCCAGACAAGAAACACTCAGGGTCTGTATGAAAAAATATTACACAATCAAAGAGATAACACAATAAGACTGTCAAGCTCACAGCTTACATTAGGATTTCCTGCCATCCCAGTGAAAGTCACAATAGCGAATTTTGTCCAAGTTGAAAAATATTACCTTGTTTACCTGGGAAAACACTTGAATATAATAGATAATAATCCCAAAACGTTTTGAAAAATTATGCTTCTGTCTTTGTAATGGTAGTAGTATTGGGGAGGGGGATATTCTTGTGCAGATACACAACTCAGAACGAGCTTAGTACATGGCAGACAAAGGAATCATGGAGAGAAAAAGCATAAGTCATTTAATAAAAGGTTGGGGAAAGATGGTTACTTGAGAAAAAATACACACAAATCTTTATCATTTGTCATCTATTAGGTTCAATAAGATTCAGCTTTCAATGTGAACAATAAAACACAAAGAAATAGCAGCCATGGCTGCTGCATTTGTCTGTATCATGATACATGATACAGATACACCAACACATGCAACAATTCTACCACACAGATCTATTATACTCGGTTTTCAGATGACGAGGCTGGGGCCCAGTGTAATTCAATAAACTGCTGGAGGTACCTCCCTTAACCCAAGTTGACAAGCTACAAAGACCCAGACTTAATCTTTATGAGTGGATTTCTGCGTGTAAAAGGAGTCTCTGTGTTGGAAATCCAAGGACGAAGTCCCAGAAGAAAACAAAGTTATAGATTTTTTTCCAAACATTAATGGTCTTCCCATGTCAGAGAATATAAAGTTTAAAGGCAGACCACTGTGAAGGTGTATTTGCAGCAAACATGACATATATAACTCTCATAGGCAGATGACAAAGCTTGCAACATTCCTTGGTACTGGGGATTGAACCTAGGACCTCACACACACTAATCAAGCATTTAACCACTGGGCTATATCTCCAGCCCCACTCCATCTTATATTAAAACAAGAGCTCATTATATAGTCCATGATGGCTTGGAACTCATCACAATTCTTCTTCCCAAGCTACAAACAGTTTTAATTGAAGAAAAGAAGCTAAGAGAACAGAGGACCATCCACAAAAGAGAATGGCCAGCAAGTCTCTCAAACAAGATCAGCAATCAAAAGCAAATCAAAATGATCACAGATGACCTTTCACCTTATGAGTCCAATTTTCTTGAAAGTAACAATCTGTAGAATAGGATATTGGAAGGAGTTGGGCATTCTCCCATGCTGCTTGCCAGAAGCATAAATTAAGTCAAAATTTCTGGAAAACAATTTACCATTCTGTATCCACGGTCTTTGAAGAAGATTCCTGATGTGATCTAACCACAGTGGAGATTTGTAACCAGTAACATATGCAACAATTCTGCTGGAAGACCTTTCTTGCTGTTGCCACACTTGCTGATAATGTAAATGTCAATCAAAGAATCACTCCATAAAGTATGAAACATCCTGGAAGAGAAGCCTAGGCTTCCAGCAAGAGCAATGTTTAGGAAGAAATTCTAACTAGGCAGGAAAAGTTGATGATGCTGGAAACCCCAGACCACAAATGAAAGGTGATGATGTGTGTGTATGTTTACATAGATGTGTGTGTGTGTGTGTATACATGTGTATATATGTATATGTGTGTGTATATATGTATATATGTATGTGTGTGTATATATATGTGTGTGTACATGTGTATATATGTATATATATGTGATATATGTGTGTGTGTGTGTGTATGTATACTATGTGATGGAATTAGGAATGAGAAGACATCAACAAATTAACATGACTTGTGATGGTCTCTCAGTGATTAGGTGATGATTTGATGCTTGTTCATGTTACACTTTTTACTTTATGCTTAACTCATTGTGGGGATTAAGTTGAGCCAGGGCCTGTAGCCTGGAGACTGGTCTGGAACTTTCAGGAATCTTTCAACATCAGCTTTCTGAGTGTGTAGTCACATGTGTGTTTCATCACACACAGCCAATACCACTGTTAACCTGAAAGAAGACTTTGATGTTTATCACGGGGTCTGTCCACCCTACACTGGCTACTCCAGCTGCAGGGCCACGTGAGCACTCTCTTACAGAGGTTCCTTTGGCCAGCCCTCCACAGTGTTACCATGTGGTTCTGGTACATATAAACAGTATGTGCCCATGTATACATACATAAATGTATGAGTAGAGATCAAAGGACAATCTTGAGTGTCCTCCTTCAGAAATCTTCTAGGTTTTTTGTTGTTATTGTTGTTTTGTTTTGTTTTGTTTTTGGTTTGTCGAGACAGAGTTTCTCTGTGTAGCCCTGGCTGTCCTGGAACTCACTCTGTAGACCAGGCTGGCCTCAAACTCAGAAATCCACCTGCCTTCCAAGTGCTGGGATTAAAGGAGTGCACCACCACTGCCCGGCTTGGTTTTTGGTTTTTTGAGTCATAATCTGAGCCTCATTAATTCAGCTAGTCTGGTTGGCCAGTGAACCCCAGGGATCCTCCTGTCTCCACCTTCCTAGAACTGGGATTACAAACATGCACCATGTGGGCTATGGAGATTGAACTCAGGTTGACTTTCTTGCAAGACAGACATGTTACTAACTGAGCCATCTTTCTAGCCTCAGATAGGTTTCTAAGTAACAGAGACAAGAAGAGCGTACGCACTAGGTTCAGAGGCAACTCTTCAGGACGCCAAATCTGTAGCGGTTGTAATCAGACTGACCCCAAACATTTCATAGGCTCCTTCTTCCCACCTCTATCACCCTCTCTTCCAAAGGGCAAGTGTCCACCACAGTTACCAATATGGGGTTCCCTCCCATAGAACATTCTGTGTCTTGTCTAGCTTTTTAGCAACCAGAGGACTTCATTCCTTTCTATACTAAGTTAGAGCTCAGGTCAGAAGGTTGTGGGGGCCAGCCTCTCTCCTAGACTTCATCTCTATCCCCTAGTCCTCTAGGCATCTCTTGCTGTATCTGTGCCTAGGCCCCTCCCTCCTCAGGCTGCCAGGCTGTCAACCCTGGTGGCTCAGCAGCCACCAGACACTCTTGCGTCATTGAAGTCCTCTTCCTGCCTCAATCGCTTTGAACACTTCCTCTGTGGAGGCCCCACATGACAGCTCCGTGTCTCCCAGGGGCCTCCAGGAAGTTCCGGACGTGACACTGTCACAGCTCCCCTCTCCTGTCATGGAAATTTCTCCACAGATGGGTCTTCTGCTTCTGAGATATCACTGGTTGTTTTCAGCTCTAAGAACTAATGACCAGCTGTATTTTTACACATGCAAAGCACCTAGCGGTGTACGGTGGCCTGTCTCAGGCTAGGCTATGGGATATCCACGTTACTCCTGTCTTCCTATCTTATCCTTGAAATGATAGAGTTATTTCAATGTGTAAAGACTGTACAGGCGTTTCTCCAAGTAAGGCATACAAATGACCCATTAGCATTATTAACATTAGGGATACAAACTAAAACCACAGTTCGATGCTGTGCTGTTTGCAGCCCCTAAGCTGGGTAGAATAAAAAGACAGCCAGATATTGTGGTGAATTCATTTAGGAAGTAGAGGCAGGAAGATCGGGATTTCAAAGCCAATTTTGACTACAATAGGGAGTTTGAGGCTGGCCTAGGCTACATGAGATCATAGCTCATAACATACAAACAAGTGAGGGGCTAGGGAGAGAAGTGCTGATTAAGTGATTCCCTTGTAAGCACTCCTTGAGTTTGATGCCCAGGCTGTACATTAAAAAGCAACCGACCACCACTAACTGGGCTTGGTGCCTCTCTTGCCAGCCCACCTAACCTATGTAAGTTCCAGGGCATTGACAGCCTGTGTCTTAAATAAAGAAATCAAAGTGGTGGGGCTGGTAAGATAGCTCACAGGATAAGGGCACTTACCATTAAGCCTGACTATCTGAGTTCAGTCCCTGGGACCCACATGATAGAAGGAGAGAACTAACTCCTGAAGACGTCCTTTGGCACACACACACACACACACACACACACACACACACAAAATATGTGCAAATGTACACATGTACCTACACAC
>JADRCH010000339.1:387223-412035 GCA_019843965.1 Rhynchomys soricoides
ACACACACAAAATATGTGCAAATGTACACATGTACCTACACACACACTCACACAGACAGAGACACACCACACACAGAAAGAGAGAGAGAGAGAGACACACACACACACAAAATATGTGCAAATGTACACATGTACCTACACAGACAGACAGACAGACAGAGACACACGAGAGAGAGAGAGAGAGACACACACACACACACACACACACACACACCCCAGATAACTAGTAGAGAAACTGGACCGTCACAATGGCTGGCTAGAGCCACAGTCGAGCACAAGAGTTCAGCAATTCCTCAAAATGCTAAACATAAAATCACCACGTGACCCAGCCCTGCCTCTCACTACCCAAGACATCCACACAGTGGGTTATCAAAAGATGGATGTCTGTTACAGTTTAGATGAGCATGAAGGTGTTACTCCAAGTGGACAAATCCAGAAAAAAATAATACACAACATAATTTCACATACACAAAATGCACCAGCCAGGCAAATCCTTAGAGACAGAAAGTAGATTGGCTCTTTCCAAAGGTCAGAAGAAAGGGGAGTGGCAAGCAGCTGCTCATATGTATGGGGGGGGGGGTGTCTTCTGGGACTAATGAGAACACTCTGAAATTAGATGGTGGTGTTGGTTGCATGACTTCGTGACCGTTACTAAGGACCATTGAACCACAAACTAGAATGTGGACGGGTGACTTTACAGTGTGTGCATTAACTTCAGCTGAAGCCCTGTAAGCCAGTGAACTGGTCTGTCCAGCCTCATTTTGGAGCTGGGGTTCTGGGTGTCTTTCAGACACAACACAAGAGATTCCAGGCAGACCCAGAGTCTTGCTTCCTCAGAAGTACATGGCCTGGCGTGAATTGGGGAACAACAGCAGAGTTCTTGTTCCATCTCTGTGGCAGGGAGGCAAGAGCCTCATGTCCCAGAGAGATGGGATCCTTAAAAAGTGCTAATGACCTGGCGCAGGTGAATTTAACCTATGCGCCTAAGCCAGTGCCTACCCTGTACCTGGGAAGATAGCTCCAGGGGCCTGGGCATGGGCAGAAACATAATCACTCTGCCATTTACATAAATGATACAATGGGCCTTAAAAAGGCCTTACTGGGCTCAACCCTCCCTCCTGGTCTTGGACACAACTAGTATTCAAGAGCTTTATCTCAGACAAAGACCTTTTCTCATGTCAAGGGATGTCAGAAGCCCATAGGCCTTCAGCTCTGGCTTCTGCCTATGCAGGTATTTCCCTCATTTGCCTTCTACGCCAGATATGGAAAAACAATACCACACTGCGTTTGCACAAAAGTCATTATCATGCTGTGGAAACGTTATAGACATTTTCAAAGAAGGTTGGGGGAGGGGAGAGGACATCATGCCCTCTCACAGCAAGATCCATGCCCTGACCCCTCGGCTAAGCATTTCCACCCTCACCAGCTCCTTCTCTGTAGTTCTCTTTCCACTAAAGAACAAGTGTGATACAGTCCTCACCCTGTTCTCCGTTAGTCCTTAAAAACATGGCCTGTTTTTATCTCCCCTGGCAGGCTTGGCGCTTGTGCTCCTACCAGTGGCTGGTTACTTTTCTTTCAAAAGACTAGAATGCCTTCTCCAAGGGCAGTTTTGGTGGTAAATATCCCATGCCCTTTCTCCATTCTTTCTGCACTGCCAGAGCTACCAAACCCAGGGCTATGTGGCATTCTATTCCTGGGATGGAGCCTCACTCCACCACCAGGCCTGGGTGCACTATGGAAGGCCACTTGCTGAGGGAATCCCTCACACATTGGGCTGGACCAAAGGCAGTCACATTCTCCCTGCAAGGGAGGAAGCCAGATCACAGAGTCCAGAGTGGCTCAGGGGAAATGCCACTCACATAGACAGCCGCCAACTTGACCTAGTTGAATCTGGGCTCTGTTTAGACCTGGTCATCTCTTTTAGAAAGAGAAGGTCATTTCCAAGTGCTGGCTCATTGTTCAAATTCTTCCTGTGCAGCTTTAGCAAAAAGAAGCTACCTGGATGGCCCACAGACCCTGCATAGGCTGAGCTAGCCTCAGAAGCATTATCTTCTCTGCAACACACAGTACCAGACAGCTGCACTGTCCCTGCTCAGGAGCCTCATAAGCCTCTTAAAAGGTCTCCATCCACCTGGCCAGTACCCCACACAGGGTGCTCAGGCTCCTTGGAAGGTAGCTGACTCACCACTCAGAAGGGCACACATTCCCTTTCAAGGAAGGTAAAACAGATCTCTAATCATATTAGCAAGGTCTCCTCAGGCCAGTGCTCCAGGGCTCCGGTGTAACTCCAGGCTACCCTAAACCAAGGCTTTCTGAGTGGTGACTGAGAAGAAATAAAAGCCTTCTTGCTTGGTGGGAAGTGGGAGGATTGATCTCTCTGAAGGAAACAAAGGTCAGGGTGTGGGGTGAATGTGTGCTCCTCTGTCACGTGGGTGGTACTGAATTGCAACCTTGTTGTTAAAGCATTTACCTCCCTCTCTCCTGCTATGTCTAGTCAAATCCCGGACCAGGAAGGTCCTCCTCACAACGCTATATCCTTCCCAGAGTGCCAAACAAACCCAACACAGGCACGGCCCTGCTGCTGTCCCTTTGGTCACAAGAAGGGACATGGATGAAGCCCCAGCAGCAGCTGACCCACAGCTGCATGACCCAGAGTCCACACAGATTGGCTGGTGTCCAGCAAGACAGCACACATGCCAAAACTATCACTCCTGAAATCGAAGAACTCTCAAGTGCCCTGTATCCCACATCCACCCCATGCCCCATCTCTCCTTTGCAACCCCATCTCTGACCTCAACCTTGTTGCTGTCCTGAAGCTGCTGACTTGATCTTCTCTGGCAGGAGCCTGGACTCTGGCCAGGGCAAATGGCGAGGGGGCAGGGATGAGGTGGGCGGGGTCCCATCATCCACAGGGCACAGGGGAAAGTAGGGGTGTGAAGTCTGTTTTTCCAGGAAGTTAAGTCTCTTTGCATTAAAGGGCTGGCTTCTAACAATTTTTCAAATTAAAAAGTATGACTTTCCTGCAATTTTTTTTTTTGGCATGAAAGGGTGCTTTATACCATACACTGAGGTTGTGGTAGTCATTCATTTAGTTTGAAAATCTCCATATCATCTTTGCTTTGCAGGAACTTAAGACAGCTGAGGCACGGGAGATAGGTGAACAGGAAAGGCAAGATCAAGGTCTGTCTGCCTGAAGATCCTCCAAGACCCCTTGGTCTCAGCTCTGGCTTCTTCTGCTCTGACTCCAGCCTTCCAGATGCTGCCAGCTTAGCATAAGAGAATCCATACCCTGGGGCGTATTTGTAACCAATGCACACAACAGTCTCAGCCTGTAGCCAACTCCCAACAAAATTGCCCTTGGCCCAAATCCCACTGGGGCTGAAGAATGTAACTGGGTTAGGGGAGTCAGGCTGAGCTGTGACACCCTGAAAAGTACCTTTCTGCCCTCTCTCCTTTTAGGGCCTCTCACTGGTAGATCCCCAAGGGACAGTGCTTTGGGGAGGTCCAGGCCACCTGCTGTGCTTCTCCTGAAACACTCTGGTGGGTGTGCAGGAAGCTGGCTGCTAACTCTGCTAGCACAAGATGCTCAGCCAGCCATGAGCCGGTACTGGCTTTTAGTGCCCCTGCCCCCAACTCTGTGAACACCTTAGCTCCTCTTGCTTCCACCCTAATCCACTCCAGCCCAGCTTGATGATGGTAGGAGGTAGGCAGCACAAACTGGTGGTCTCTGGGAGCAAACCACCTCACCTCAGCTGTCCATAACCTGTCCAAGCCTCATGGTCCTTATTTGCAGGTCTAGGTGTTCATAGGACCCACACTCCTGGCTCTCTTGAAGATGAAACCAGTCAGCAAATGCCTAGCACAGCAGGTCCCAACATGAGTCAGAGCTCAGAACAGTCTGTGGTCAGTCACCCACTTCCCTCCTGCATGAAGATATGGGGGCCCTAGCTGCTCTGAAAGATCTTTCTCTCAGTCCAGGGACAATCTATCAGATACTACCTGTGCTGTTCAAGTAGACACACCCTTCCTGACTGTGTTCCTGCCCTGCTCCAGCCTGAAGCCGGGACAGGGTCAGAACTCAGGGCTGTAGGGGTGACAGCCTTCCTTAGACGCTAGACGGATGGAGTGTTAAAAAGGAACCTTCAGCAAGTGGCTGTTTCCTCTGTTGTTAGGATAACCAGCACATTCAGCAACCTCTTCACACTAGGCTGTGGGGGATAGGGACATAGATGAGTCCAAGGAGGGACAGAGAACTACTCAGAGCGCAGCTCTGTGGCTTCCTGTGTCCTTGCAGCCTAGAATAAAATGTCTGCATGAACAGTCCTTTCCTGATTAAATGCACCCTAGACTCAGCTCCCCAAATAGAATTAGCTCTAAGACCATAGCAGGGTGAAGGAAGAGATCCCTCTTGTCACAGTTGCCTTTCACTGAGTCTCTGACTGACATTTGAGCTGACCAAGATGCTTTCCAATGCACCCTCCACCAGAGAGGCCTGAGTTTCTTCCTGGCTCAGAGTGAGGATCCATCCCTACTCCTGCCACAGGAGCTCAGGGCAGCCCCTGGCACCACAGGTCATGGACTGCAGTGTGAGGGAGGTCCTGAGTCACTCAGAGAGCCCTAGCACCACACAAGCCTGTCATGACACAGGCTCCCTGAACTCCGAAGCCAAGGTCCAAAGTGGCCCTCAGATGCTTCCCCCACCTCCACCCTCCCCACAGGGTAGCAAAGTGCCAGTCGGGTCCCACCATCCTGTGACATAAAACCAACTCAAACCCCCATTACAGGGGCTTCCCTTTGGATCCACCCCTCAGGGGTCCCTGGATCTGACAGTTGGAAGGAGATGGGGTACTCACAGCACGCAGAGAGCATAGGCCCGGTGGATGGACTCGCTGGCACGCACAAGGAAGCTCCCGTCCTTGCCAGCTCTGGAAAGTAGCTCCTCTGCCTTGGAGCGGGTGATGTTGCCATGGTTCCACCCAGGGACCATGGCAGGCATGGGTCTCCTGGGCTGGGTCAGCAGCCACTCCCAGGACGGATACTCCAGCAAAACAGTTTAGGGCCCTAGGCTGAGACCCGCCGCCTGTTGCCTATCAGAAGTTGCCTCTGCTGCTACTACCAGCTTAACTGACTGACTTCCTGTTTCAGGCGCTCAGTAAGGGAGAGGAAACTGAGCAGCAGAGAACTTCCTCATTATAGAAACCAAGTTGGGGGGGGCATCATCTACCTTCCCACCCAGCCCAGCACTGGCTGCCTGCTCCACCCTCTCACTCACTGGCTCTCTATTTCCCCTGAACTGGACTCAACCTCCAGAAGCGTCCATTATCAGCTGAAGTTCCACATGAGGGAAGCAAGGTATCTTTTAGTGTCAGGTTTCATGGCTGACTTATCAAGTCTGGCCTAACATTTGTGAATAGGCCAAAGGAATGGTGCTCAGAAAGCTTTGCTGATGTCCACAAGGGTAGTCACAGTTTTCGTCAGCACCAACCTGCATACTTGCCATGGTGAGCTTTAACTGTCAACTTGACAAAACCTAGAATTGCCCAGGATGAGAGTCTCCATGAGGGAATGTCTTCATTGGGTTGTCCTGTGGATACATCTGTAGGGGGTTGTCTGAATGAAGTTAATTGATGTCAGAAGACCCAGCCTACTGTGAACAACACTATTCCCCAGATAAAACAGGCTGGTTGCCCCTCTGGACTTCTGCTGGGCACTTGGGGGAAAAGCTCATGGAGGGGGTTTATATGTCCCTATGATGCAAGCTGGACACTTTAATGACATATGTTACTGAGTTCTGCATTGCAGAAGCCCAAAAAGCCAGTCAGGCTATTCCCTCTATAGCTAGACATGGCCACATTTGCTCACCCCTTAAAGGTCACCATTTAGTACTACCTGAGTTCTGCAGGCTCTAAGGTAGCCACTGTCCCTTTGACCCCAGAGCTGGGAGACCTCGTTCCTCAGGCCAGGCCCACCAAGGGAAGTGCTGGCTTATGGCAGAAGTGGTGATCTTTCACTCCTTCATCTGAACCTTGTCACATTAGATGTGAAAACAGACTTAAGCCAGGCACTCACCTGCACACACCTGCACACACATGCACACACACATGCACACACATACTAGAGCATGGCTGAGCTTCTTATTGCTCTCAGCCTCAGTTTCTTTTCTTTAGACTGCAACATGTGATTTTGAAGGGAGCTCTGTTGTGTGGAGGACCAGGGAACTGTGGCCAACATCATTCACAGCAGGAGCCTGGGGCCTGCAGGACACAGCTGGTGGGAAATCTGAGAGTGAGTAGAATACTGTAGCCAGAGTAGGTCCTGAGCCAGAGGGAGGGGACACAGTGATGAGGAGAACTCATGTCCACATTCTGACTTTGCCATCTTGGCACCAATGATGTTAACTCTACAATGAACTCATCATGGAGACCTCTCATGTTCAAAATACCCCATGCACCCCTGTTGTGGATCGCCCTGGGACTGTTTGTATTTTGATGCTAATTCTGCCCTCCTGGGAGGAGCTATGGACAAGGAGTGAGTTACATACTCATGTGACTTCTTGTGAACCAATACCCTAATGAATAAAGGAGCCAATCACTGGGCAAGTAGGAGGAACTTCCAGGTCAGATAGGGGAAGAGAAGAGGAGGAGAAAGACAAGGTCCTTTTTGGGACAGAGACAGCAGATAGGTAAGATGTAGCTACTAGAGTCTCCTGGTATCATGGTGGATCCGAAAGGATTTGCCACCAGAGGAATCAGATTTTGATAAGGCTTACAAGATTAGATTTTAGTTGTTGCACCCAGAGATTGAGTTATCATTGTTTCTGAGCTAAGGTTGTGTTGCGTTTTCCTTCATGCGGTGGCTCATCTGGGTTCCAGAGAGAAAGATACAACAGCAAAGTGTGGGTTTGCCTGATGTGCTCCACCGAGGCCATGGGGGTATTGAAGCATGGGGCTGGCATGGTAGTGACCCACCAGTGGGAAGCTAGAAAGCTGTGTAGAGAGATAGTGGAGCTTCAGAGCTCCATGAGACAAAAGCAAGTCGGCCATTGCCTACCAGTGCATGGTCAGCCAGGCAGACAGGGTTGAGAGAACAAGTGCATAGTGCGGGAACATGCTATATAGTTTCTTGTTAATAGTTCCAGAAATCTCTATCACATGTACTATATGCATCCTTGAACCCTTCTTTTTTCCTTGGACACCTCTGCCAACTGTGTCATTGCCCTTATCCCAGAGCCCCCAGAGTCCACCACAAGGGTCCAGCTCCATCTTCATCACAATCTTAGTCTCTTTGTGCCTTGACCAACTCAGCCCTATCAATCTGTCAGCATCCAGGATCATCCCACTGATGGGTAAGCTCCTTTTGCATCTCTCAGTATCACTCCTGTTGTGGTTACTTTTGACTGTCAATTTTATTAGACTAAGAAGCACTTGGGAAGTCAGTAAAGCACACCTCTGGAAATGTCTACTAGGTCACAAGGACTCTAACCTAATGACAGATGGGTCCCTTAATGAATTCACAAGGTTGTGTTATTGGGAGAAGGTGGAAGGTGAGGCCTCGTTGGAGGAAGTGGGTCACTGGGTTGTGCCCTTGAGGGTTTGCTCTTGCCCTAGCCCCTCCAAGTATTCCTTTCCTCTGCTTTCTGTTCAATGTAAAAAGCTCCTCTGACACATGGCCCCACTATCATGATAGACACTGCTTAGCCCTGCCCCTATACCTGCCACTGTGATGGATTGACACTTCTGGAACTATGGCCAAGAGAAATCTTCCCTCTTTGAAGTTATACTGGATATTCTGTCACAGCAATAAAATGTATGACTAATAAAAAAAAAAAAAAGTCCCACTTCTTGGGCCTTCATTACCACTAGATTACTTCTGTGTTGTTGTTGTTGTTGTTCTGGGACAGAGTCTCCCTATGTGGCCCCAGACAGTCTGGAACTTGCTATGCAGATGAGGCTGGCCTTGAACTCATAGAGATCCCCTTGTCTCTGTCTCTTGGGATTAAAGATGTGTGCTACCATGCCTGGCTACCTTTGAACTGCCTACTACGTACTCAACGTACATGGCACAGTCATGCTTCCCTGATTTCCAAGGCCTATCTCTTCTTCACTTCATTCCCTACACATGTGCCTGAGGTGTGAGCACAGTTTCTTTGTCCTCTCTAACTTGGAGAAAACTCCAACATAGCATCAATGATGTCCTGATGCTGTGTGGAGTCTGGGTAGAGATTATATTTTTGTAGGCTTTTATCTACATCAATAATTCAATTAAAATAAGCCATAAAGTTCACAGAGCATCTAGGATGAAGCAAGGAGCTGGTGGGTAACAGTTAGAGAGAAAAGGAATAACAAGCGATCAAAGTCTAATGTGCACACATAAAGAGTCTTCATGATGCTCTGTTTTATTTCCCCCCAAAGGGCCAGGAGCCAGCCCTGGTGTCTTATCATTGTCAGAAACACTGATCTGGCTGGCTCTGTTTCCACTGAGCACCAAGGGTAGCAGCTGCTTCATCCACAGCGCCATAGTTCTGCAAAATCTGAGACCATGTAGCTTCCGAATTTCCCTAGCACCATGCCTTTCTGCTAGTTATGTTCATCCTCATGTTACTGGCTCATTCACAGGTCTCCCTGGAACTTAGCTTTACACGACTCCTGCTGACATTGTCCCTTTGCTTTGTTTATGACTACAATGCCCAACTTGCCTACACTATGCAAGAAAATAATTTACTTATTTACCTCTGTACAAGACAGAGGATTGTTACCTGTTCCAGGCTGGCCTTGAACTCTTACATTTTTGTCCCCACTCCCTAGGTGCTAGGATTTTATTTTCTCCTAATGTTGAATTTACTGTTCTGAATTTTATAAGATGAATGGAAGGCGACACATCGCCCAGTCATATTCTCTTGACATTTTAGGTAATAATCTTTCCACTTCTATCTGGTGATCCTTTTCGAGGATGACTACACCCCAGCCTTCCACACAGGAGAGCACCCCCTTTTGCCAGAAATGTTCACTGCACACCTGGCATGATCTCACATCAACTTGAGGAATGAGGTAACACCCAGGGATGGGAGGTCGGAGAGATGGTTACTGGAGGAGCCATTGTACATCCAAATGCCCAGCTGTTATTGGAAAGAAAGGCTGCCTGACCCCTAGATGAGAGCCTCCAGAGGAGAGAAGTGGCTGTCTGGATCATGTTGACAGGGGCACAAAGGTTAAAGGGCACTTGACACCACCTCTGCTACTTGGTACTTAGGGTCACTCAGACGAATGACCTGTACCCCAGCCTATTTCTGGAAGCCAAGCATAGCTTTTTTGGTACGAGTCTTTGTACTCTTTTGGGCAATTTGTTAACCTGTCATATAGGACAGAGGTTTGGATAGTACAATCTGAGGGAGAGAGGTAAGGTTAAGACTCACATGGCCGTAGGCCCAGCTAGGGTACCCCTGCTAGCTATGGCTAGTATCTGGGTCCTGGAGGGAGGCTTAGAGATTTTCTGGGAAGTCAACATAGTGTCAGCAGCAGGGTGGTCTGGCAGGCCTCTGACTTAGGCATGGGGCCATCTCTAGAGCTCTTGGAGGAACAGAGAGAGCTGTGTTGGAAGAGCTAGATCCCAGGGCTGTGCCGGGCGTCACAGATCCTGTGTCTGAAGCCTCATGAAGGGCAGAGTACAGGCTCAGGCTGGGTCTCTTATTGGAAAAAGCTAAAAGAGAGGTCGTTAGGGACACCATCAACCTACCTTCCCAGGGGTCCTTCTGCTGGGACAGAATGGACTTTGGGGCTGGGAAGGGAATGTTGTTAAGCAATCATTATTGTATCAATGTGTAATATATATATGGATCTCATTGTTTTCTTCAATTCTGAGAATTGAACTCTGGGCCTCACACATGCTAGGTAAGCACTCTACCGCTGAGCTACACCCTCAACCTAAATATGAATCTACATATCTATCAGTACGTCTACTGGATGGATAGATGATTGATGGAGGAGAAACAGAAGAAGAACTAGGAAGTCCCAGGTGTAGGGATGGGACTTGGTGGGGAGCAAGAATTAAGGCAGTAGAGGCCACACTACACACGACCAGACAAACACGTATTACTCTTCATATTTCCCCTCCTATGTCCGACAAACCCCTTTACTATTCGTCTGGGCTCCCTTGCTACTCCAGCCTGGAAAGACAGGTGCATGTTACCTACTACCTGGTGTCACTACTGGGCAGGGAGCATGGACACTCACTACCTTACCAAATGCAAAGAGGTCATAATTACATCAGCCAACTTGACTAGCAGCAGTACCCAGAGATTTGGTCAAATATGACTCCAGAAGTCCCTGTGAAGGCATTTTTGAAGGAGAGATTAGCATTTAAATCAGTAGACTTTGAGTAAAGCAGATTATCCTGCCTGGTGTGGGTTGGCTTCATCCAAAGGCATGAAGGTTTTAAGAGAGAAAGACTGACCTCCTTCAAATAGGAGGGCATTTTTTCAGCCGCATGCCTTCATCACATTTTGACTGCAGCATCCTCTTTTGTCTAACAGGTTTGGACTTACTTGTCCCCTGAGTTACTGGAGAACCAATATTTATCTGTCTGTTTATCCATCTGTCCTTCAATCATCTGTCTGATACAGTGGTTCTCAACCTTCCAATGCTGTGACCTTTTAACAAGTTCCTCATGTTGTGCTGATCCCCAACCATAAAATTATTTCATTGCCTACTTCATAACTTTAATTTTGTTACTGAATCGTAATTTTGTTCCTGATTGTAATGAATCATAAATATCTGATATTCAAGATATCTGATATGCAACCCCTGGGAAAGGGTCATTTGACCCCCAAAAGGGGCCGTGACCCACAGGTTGAAATGACTGATCTAATAGATATGTATGAGCCCCAAAGTTCAATTACCAGCACTTGAAAAAACTAATTAGATCCATATATTCTGTATGTTGATACAGTAATGCATTGCTTAATAACAATATATTTCAAGAAAGACATTGTCTGGCTACCATGAACATCATAAAGTGTCCTTACACAAACCTAGATGGAGTAGTTTGCTACTCATCTAGGCTGTCACCTTGTTTGTTTTATCTTCAGGTTTGAGGGCATGAGTCCATCATGGCAGGAAAGATGTCATGGTTAGTGTCCATTGTCAACTTGAGGTGATTTTTTTGGGACACATTTAGGAAACAAACTCTGGGAGTGTCTGGGAAGGTGAGATTCCAGAGAGCTTTAATTGAAGCGGTGTCGGAGTTACTCTTCTTCTGCCATGGTGAATTACCATGACTAAGGCAACTTATAAAATGAAACATTTAATTGGGAGCTTGCTTACAGCTTCAGAGGGGTTGTCCATGATCATTATGGCGAGGAGCATGGCAGCAGGCAGACATGATGCTGGAGCAGTGTCTGAGAGTTCATATTTGACCCACAGGCAGGAGAGAGAGAGAGAGAGAGAGAGAGAGAGAGAGAGAGAGAGAGAGACGTGGTCTTTTGAAATTTCATTGCTCATTCTCAGTGATACTTCCTCCAACAAGGACTTACTAATCCTTCCCAAACAGTTTCAATTACTGGAGACCAAGCACTCAAACATATGAGCCTATGGGGACTTTTCTCATTCAAACCACTACAGAGGGGAGACTCACTCTGAATGTAGCCAGTACCATTCCATGTTCTATGACTGTGGGGGGTTGGATAGGTTTGCCACATAGGTTCATGTGTTTGGACTTGGTCCTAGGGAGTGGCACCATTAAGAGGCGTGGCCTTGTTGGAGAAAGTGTGTCATTGTGTCGGTGGGCTCTGAGGTCTCCTATGCTCAGGCTCTGCCCAGTATGGAAGACAGTTTCCTCCTGGCTGCCTTCTCCTGGCTGTCTTCAGATCAAGATGTAAAACTCTCAGCTCTTCCAGCACCATGTTGGCCTGCACACTGCCATGCTTCCCGCCATGATGACAATGGACTGAACCTCTGAAACTGTAAGCCAGGCCTAGTTAAACATTTTCCTTTATAAGAGTTGCCTTGGTCATGGTGTCTCTTTACAGCAATGAAACCCTAAGACAATGATCTAAGACAGAATAAAAAAAAAAAAATAAGTGGAGACTGGCGGACATCTATGCTTCCTGTGGAAATAGTGATCAGAGGCTCATAGGCCTGCACTCTATGCTATGACCAGTCCCCCACCATGATGACTTGTATCCCCTCATGTGTGGGCTGAAATAAATCCACCCTCTGTCAGTCTTTAAGTTGCTTTTGCCAGTTGTTTGTCGCAGCAAAGAGGAACGTAGCTGCTACAGAAGGCACAGCAGCAGGAGCAGGAGGCTGCTGTTTACATTGCATTTGCAGTCAGGAAGTAGAGAGAAACAAATACTCCCCTGGCTCCTCCTCCTTTTATGTTTTTATTCAGTTCAGGACCCCAGTCTATGGTCTGGTGTCACACATTTGGGGTAAGTCTTCCATTCTCATTATGGCCTCTTTGGAAACCCTCTCACATGCGTGCTAAAGGCTGTGTTTCCAAATCCAACCAAGATGACCATGGACATGAACCACCATAGGCTGTCATCTAGAGCTTTACCAATAATGGACTTCATCTTGGGTTCCAGTGGCACAACTGGCATCTTTGCCACTGACACTTTTGCACACTTGGACATCATCAATGGTTTCTTCAACTAGATCATAGGCACAATCTCCCTCATTGAGTGTGTTTGTTTGCTAGCCATTGAAGATCACGTACAGCAACCCTGTCTGTTCCCTATGGCCTGGACATTGGACCCTACTTTTGAGTCACTCTTGCTGGGGCTCAGAAGTCTTTAAGAGCATTGGGCTCTGGTGACAGGTGTCATCACCTCGGTACTTCCAGGCCCCACTGCTGGCATCTTCCTTTACTATCTCACAGTCAACTGCAGTCTTGAACAACCCCCACACTCTTCAAGCAGGAGACCATGAAGCTGGTTCATATGAAGTACAAGGACTGCATTTGAGCCATGGCTGCTATCTCCCACTTCCCTTTCCCTGGAGCATCTGCAACTATTCAGGGGCCACTACCTAGAAGTCCCCATGATCCCTCAAGTGGCTTAAAAGCTTCCTATCTGCCTTACATTATCTTCAGCCATCCTCCAGGATTCTCCCAGGACCCTTCTTAGTAGGACCTGAAGCTGAGGTGGGACAGCCTTCTGTGTCTCTCAAAGGGAGAATAGGTAAACGTACATGGGTGAGTGAATGCATATATGTTATTTCTCGGATATTTGAAGCAAGAATCTGAGCTTTTGAAAGGGTCCTGACAGTTTGGAGGGCCCAGAAGAAAGTTCTAGAATGTGACGATTTCAAGCATTCTCATGGAGGAAGATCCAGGTGTGTGTGTGTGTGTGTGTGTGTGTGTGTGTGTGTGTGTGTGTAGGTAGTGCACATGTGCAGATGCATGTTCTATTAAGTGGGGTTTCCCTAGGCTTTAGGAAGGGAGGTAGGCACAGTTCAGGTTTGGAGAACTGTGATGTCTCTGAGCAGGCGCTAAGTGACAATTTCTGTTCTAATGTAGTGAGGTAGGTGAAGTCCCATCATGTCTTCTTTTCTTTTGTTTGTTTAATTGAGACACGGTCTCTATATGTAGCTGCCTGAAACTCATGATGTGCCCAGGCTGGCCTTGAACTCACAATGACCCTCCTGCACCAGTCTCCCAAGGGCTAAGATGACAGATGCACAGGACCACTCCTAACTATTATTTAAATAATACATACAGTAGATGTTACCATCTTAGGAATGGGATAGGGGAACAGGCTTGTTTGAAAACTAAGGTTGCACTGAGTAGCCCAGGCTGGCCTTAAAATTGTGGCTATCCTCCAGCCTCAGCTTCCTGAGTGCTGGGATTCCTGGCTTGAGGTGCCATACCCAGAAAGACTCCATTTTAAAATGAGGTCTTCCACTCTGCAATGCACACTTTTGCCTTTTATAACATTACAAAATATGTCTAAAATGTATTTTAAAAACTCTTTGATTTTGTAATAACACAATTTTAAACAAATACACTGTATGATAACACAAAACCACTCTCTTTATGTCTTTATTTTGGAAGTTGTAGTTTTGCTTAAGTTTTTTTTTTTTTTTTTTTTAAAGAAAACCAGACACAAATGAACACATTAGCTTAGGACTCTATAGGATCAGGATCATCAATATTGCTGTTATCAGCCACTATACCTTGTCCCCACACCAGCATTCTGGGCAGGGACAGCCTGAAGACTGGTTGTCTGCTCAGAAACACCTGCAGGAGCTCCTCAGAGCCAACCTTGTCCACCGCCTGTTACAGGTGTCTGCTGCCCTGCTGAGTGTTGAAACCTTCCATGTTGATAAACTCCTTTGAAGTCCTGGATGCTGCTCTCTGTGCTTTCTAAATGGTATTCATTACATTCCTCGGTGACATCACTCAAGCCTGAGCAAGGTTCTTGATGTGATCATAGAGGCTGCAAGCCTAAAACGGAGTCAGGGTCTTGCCAGCATCTCCTCCTGAAAGGTCTGGTGCTTGCCAGTACTTCTCCACCTTTCTAGCTTGCCAAGTTACTTGGGACTCCTTACGCTCCTGTAGGACACTGGCAGTGTGTGCTTATTAATATACTGGAAGGCTCTGAGGCACTCACCTGTCCAGAACCTAGAGGATCCAACTTGCAGCTTACTATATTACCCCTAAGCAAGTCATCTGTCCTGTCTGTAAAAACCTGTAGACTGCATTGTCCCAGCCTCTTAGCGATGGAAAGTCCTTTCACACATCTGTCCCAGAGCAGGGACGCTTCACCCACATTCAACATTTGCTGTAGTCAGTAAATGCTGTTTCCTCCACAAGCAGCTGATGCAGAACTGCTGAAAAACCCTGATGTGGTGTGTGACTGTATGCATGTGGCACTATCACCAATGATACCCTGTCGGGGTCTCCTAACATGATAACAGTGCTTTAAAAAATTCTTATTTCTGGTGATGTCATAGGCACTCTGATAGTACAGGCTGGTGTTCCATTCATTTGTCTGGGGTGAGGCTGGTGGCAAAACCCACTGCACAGCAGGCACAGAAGGTGTATAAAAGCAGGCCAATGCAGTCAGTTACAGAACAACATATTTATTTATTTGGCTTTAGTCTTTCCATATAGCACAGGCTGGCCTCAAGCATGAGACCCTTCTGCCTCAGCCAGTCTCCTAAGTGCTAGTATTACAAGTATGGAACAAAAATTGTATAATGATAAAGAATATTTTGTAATGATAATAAACAGCTATGTTACTGGCTTCGTTTTTACCTCACGGCTCTTTTAACCAATATTTTGTGTTGTCCCACTACTTTTAAAAAGGTTTTACTGCAGTACAGTGAGCCAGCACCTTGATGACATAATTTTCTCCTGTGCCTGATTCAATCTTGCATTATTCTGTCCATGTGACGCTCAGGGCATCAGGGTGCATTACACAGCTGACATGCGAAGCAGGCCATGCCTTCTAGGTGCATGGAACTTCACTTGCATCACAGAACTGCATTAACTTCTCCAAGTCAAAGGTCAAGGATACTCATGAGGAGGGTGGCCACACTGGTTGTGAGCTGGGAGGCTCTCTTCCCATTGTGTATCCACTCATTCCCTTTACTCATCTCTCTCTCCATCCAGTCTTCGATCTGCTCCTCTGAGATCCCACATTCCCTCTGAGTTGCCTCTGTCGGGCACTGTGCTGTTGGCCTATTTCCCTTCTCAGTTCCGTTTGCATTTCTGCTCCTGCACCACATCCCCAGGGTGGTCTTTGCGAGTCCTAGCATCAAACTTCAGCAGACACAGGATTCCTTCAAGCTTGCAAAGTTCATTGCAACTGGTCTTAGAGCACTTGGCTGGCTTCCTGGAACAGGCTTGCCTTGAAGATGGGACAATGAGATCTCAGTTCATCCTATTTCCTCTCTGTACCTACGAAAACTCTATTGCAGCAGTTCAGATCAGACCGGGAATCGTATACAGGAGCAGGGCTAGAGTCTGAAGGCCAGTCTTGTAACATTTAGCCCATCTGAATCTCACATTGGGTCTCAGGAGAGTGGAGAAGACATCTCTGCTGAAGGTTGAGAGGCTGTGAAGCATGGCTGGCCACGGGTTGTTCAGGATAAGAGAGATATCCTGTGTGATACAAATGATCAGCGCCTGGAGGGCGGGGCCTTTGCCATCACATGTTCAGGTGGGCTCCAGGGAGTAGACAGCATCACTGAGAATCACCTCTGGTTAACAACCTTGCTTTGAAAGAGGACTGCATCTTACAAATACACACTAACACTTTATCTTCAGCTTCTAAAATCCTAGGTTAGGGCCTGAGCCTTGCAGTTTCCACCACCAGGGGGCGCCTTGACCTCCGGCCTCCCCAAGCCTGAACAACATTCAGGTGTCAATCAAGACTAGTTGGTCGCTTTTTAAAAAAAGCCAGCACCAGGAATAGACTCCATTTCCCAAGAGGACAAAGAACTCATGATGTCTACAACTGTGCTCCATGAAGTGCTTGAAAATGGGAAACCTGGCTGTGAACAGCTCTCTGAGGGTGATAGAAAACCAGGCAATGACAAGAATTGAGTAAGAAAGAACTGTATCCATAATAGAGACTTGAGCCAGTGTCAGGACTCTAAGGGACAGAGCAGAATAGTAATTAAATAGTATTAAATGAAAAAGATCCCCCCCCCAAAAAAAACCCCAGATTTGAAATAACCATACCCAAAAAATGCTCTGAAGATGCTCAGTCTGGTGGCAGATTCCTAAGGCTTCTTTTCTCCCAACCCTGGACTCCTTTCCCTGATTCAAGCCCCAGACCAGAGGGTCAGCCCACCACAGTTGCCAGGCTAGTTACTGCACTGTGCCACGCCTGGACCTCCTCCAACCTGTGTTCTGGCCTTCAGCACTTCCCAAGCATGAATCACGACAGCCTCCCTTGGCAGGGCCCGCGGGCCGCACTTCCTAAACGCCTTTTCTGCCAACAGCTACCCGCTTTCGGCTTTCGGTGGTGATTACGTGTCAGCTGCTTCCAGCTTCAGACTTTTTACCTTCCTCTTTGCTTCCTCAGCCAGCAGCTATCTTCACTGATCTGCCAAAACCCTCACTGTGGGTTCCAGAATCTTCTCCCCAGCCAGTCTTTCTCCTATGCCACCCGCCCTACTCTCAGCAGATTTTGAGTTTCCGGGGTTACACCCTGAGTAGTTGACTAGCAACCCCAAACTTTTCAAAAAATGTTTCTGAACTGGCTCTCCACTCCGGTGGGGCTTGCTGCTGCCTCACCCTGGACCATAAGCCGACACCTGCCGAATGCTGCCCGTCTTCTTTGCCCCACCCCCTGAACCTGTACAATAAGCCACTCCCCTAGAGCGCTTGCCCCGATACAGGCGCCTCCCCTCCCCTCACCACCACACTGGCATGTTGTGGGCACTTGTTTTAGCTCAGGCCTCACAACAAAATATCATGGACGGTGACTTCAACAACTCAACAACAGGTATTTATATGTTGTCATTCTGGAGGGTGGACATCCACAATCAAGTGCTGACATGGCTGCTTCTGGTGAGGGCTGTCTTCCTGACTGGCAGATGGCTACCTTCCATCTTTTCCTTTCAACCTACCACCTTTCTGACTTCATTTGACTTTAGTTGCTACTTAAAAGCGCCATCTCCACAGACAGTCACTTTGAGAGTCATCACAATTCACCCCACAACAATACCTGGACAGTAGCAATAGATTGCCTCTAGGTACAAGCACTGTGCAAGAATTTGTGCCTGAGTTACCTCATCCAGGGCACATACATACTCCTCAAGGCAGATATAACCTTCATCTTCGTGCCTGAGAAAGTGAGAACCAGAGAGATTAAGTAACCAGCCTGTAATTAGCAGCAGCCCAGAGCTCCCAGCTCACATCTGATGATCTCAAGGTGGGACTGTGTGCTGTAAGTCTTGAATTAAATAATCAGGACTTTACTGCTAGACTCAGATTCTTTAGCTCAAAGGCTCCCAGAATCCTCTCCTGTCTGCATGCTCCCAAAGTCCCTATGGCACAGACTATTATATCCTGTGACTTCAAAGACTTAGGAAACCACTACTGTCTCTCATTATTCCGTTCCCTACCAGGGACCAGGCAGGAGTCCCCTTTACTCGATGCCTGGGTCCTGAATCTTCAGCCAGTCCTGTCTGTTGTAGCTATAACTGTGGGGACACAGGCAAGCAAAATCATGGCCTCCAAATCCTGCTCCACTTCTCTGGTCTGGTCCTCAATCTCTGTTAATCCCAGTCTCTGCTCTACCCCCATCGTCTCCCAGACTCCCTCACACATAATGTCCATGACCCCACTTGTGTTCCAGATCTTAGACATCCTTACAGCCCCTTTCTTCCATCTCTGTCCTGACACATTCCATCCAGACTCCCTGAACTCCAGAGAAACATCCAACCAGGCAACCCAGCCCTAGAATAACCCATGTTATGTGTCTAAGCAATGCGGTAGCCAGGGACTTCTAGACCTCTGCTGAGCACCAAATCCCTCCCTTCCCTATCTCCTGTCTTCATGCTCCTCCACCCAGCTCACTTCCAGAATCATCAGACATTTAACTTCTTTACATCACTGCCCACAAAGAAGAGCCAGTTTCCCAGACCACATCTGCATCCACATCTGCCTTCGTTCCCATGTGCTCTGTTCTTCCAAGGTCTTCTCACTACCAAGTTGGGACTGGCTCCCAAATCTCTCATGGTCCCAGCTTTTCTCTTCTCCTCCCCACCCACGCATCCCCTTCATCTTATGAGCAAGCCTAAGACGTTTTCTGTCCTTAAAACCCTTCCTGGACACAGATTCTCAGCTTCAGCTGTAAATAGGAAAGGCTTCCAGCCAGACCAGCTCAATAAAAAACCTGCAGGGCAGAGCCTGGGCTTCCCCCTGGGGTCGACAGCCAGACTAAGAAGCATAGCTTCTTGCCTCACCATCACCCTATCTCTTAGCTCAGCTGATGACCCCTTTGGTCTAATCGTCCTCACTGGGCGGCTGTTACAATGTAATCACTTCCTACCAGGAGCTGCTTTACCCTCTCCTATGGTCTGACCCATAACCAAAACTGTCTCCGCCCACCTCTTAGCTCCCCTCTAACCCACTCTGTCACAGCCTAGCCAGGGTCCCCGAATGCTACTTCTCCAGGTAAATCCTCGAGGCTCCCTCAAGGAGGTCGTAGAAGGTACTGCTTTCCTATGACCAGGGTCTTCTCCATAAACTTGGGTACTTGAGAGCCCCCCCTTTTCTTTTGTCTAATCCACACTCCCCGGGGATTCCTTCTCTGCCTGGAGCCTGTAAATCCGTGTTCCTAGCCAGACCTCATTCTAAGCTCCAACCCACACACCTCCCCTCCTGCCTGCCTTTGTGGATAATCCCAGAGGAACTTATACCCCACTTAGGTGAAATCTCCCGTCTACACTCAAAAACCTGTTCATCCCAGACACCACCTATCCAGATTGTTGCCACCAAGCTGGCTTCTTCCAAGCCAGAGGGTGACACCCTCATCCCCACTTCTTCCCGACACCCAAATCCGAGGAGCTTTACAATGCCTTGGGATTCACTTCCTTCAGGCGCTGCTTCCATCTGTCCTCTATCTCTGTCCCCAGGCTATTTGAAGAGGACCTTTCCTAGGTCATCTTCCCCCACTGCTATCTCTTCTCATGTCCACCAGGACTGTCATTCTGACATGCAAATCTGACAGACTGAATCCTTGTCTGTTTGTCTCTGCCCTGGGATAAAAGGTCAGCTTCCTGCTCATCACACCAAGCTCCCCCTTGCCTCAGTCCCCTTTCCTGGCCCCGCCCGTTGGCTCTCCCACTCCCAAGTTCCCTCTGCATTCCAGGACCAAGTCAGAACCCTGTGTGCCTCCTCACTCCTGTACTTGGCAGCTATTGTTTGAGAGCTTGCTTCCAGAAACACATCAGGGAACAAACTCTGCACTTCCTAGAGCAAGCTGGGATTCTTGGGACCTTCTTGTAAAGTACCATGATACCTAAGGGCTAACCTTTCTCAGGCCCTTGTCCTGTTCCTCTGTGGCCAGGTTAGAAAAAGGCAGACTCAGGAACCTGACTTAGCCTCTCATCAGCCTTTGAGGTCAAGAGCAAGAGGCTTCATCCTCCTCTCTTAGTCTCTTCCTTGGTAAAGTGGGGTAATGACAGTGGCCACTGACAGCAGGTTGTTAGGGGGATCAGATTCTGGACCGACAAGGGCCTGAAAGCTGGTAAGCAGCAGTTCTCAGTAGACTCTTCCTTCAGAACAGTGCAAAACATGTTAAGTCTGCAATATGTATCTGACTGGATTCAAGGAGCCTGAGATGAATCTGGTTAAAAACACATTCAGAACATCCCTCAAAAGATCCAGAAGAAAGGGAAGTGCTTCTTGTAAGGGAGGAACATGGGACAGGTGGCAACAGCTACCAGGGCATCTGACCCAGAGCTTGGCTATAGGCCCTGAGTGCCCCACTCACAACCTTCCTGATGAGGCATTGGCTGTTGTTTGAGATCCCTGAGCTTCTGGTCTAGGGTAGAGTTGGGAGACTCTGGAGGGGCCAGGACTTATGTGACTTACCAAGTTACCCAGCCTCCCAGGCAACTGTTCCCACCCTGGCCAGATGAATAAAGTCAGGCTGGGTTGTTAATACAAGAGCATTTAGGACTCTATGAGTCTGGAACTTTCTATGTTTGTGCACTTTGGATATTTTACCCAGATTATCCCCCACCAAGAAGGAAAAGGGACTGTGACTTATGCCTTCAACAATGAATGAATGATAGAGGCAATATTTCTAGAAGCTTGGGTATTTGAAGGTTTAGTAAGCCGCCAATTACCTGACAACGAAGCTCTAAATCAGGAGTTGTGTTTCTCCTTGTGAACGAGTTCCGAGTGCTTTTGGAGGTTTATCCTGACTCAATAACACCATTTGGAGGAGTTGATGATTTACAGAAACAATCCCCAATAAAGAACAAGACGTGTCCCCAAAGACATATCCCCCAGTGTTATTTATAACAAGAAGGAGGGGTGGCCGCGGTGTCTACAGAAAAGAGGGCAGCAGTCAAGTGATCCTTGCTGTGTCTGTTGGCTTATTGCTTTCTGCTGAAGAGCTGCCGGGAAGACATGTTCTATTTGTCAATCAGGAAGAGAAAGCAAAGCAGGATTCTAGTTCAGTTTTGAAATGTGCTCTAGTTTGGGAGGAAGGGGGAGACGTTATTAGGTTAAAGACCAGAGGGAAATGTGGTCAGTTGAATAGTTTTTTTTCTTGGATCTTTTAAATCTCCCAACATTTAGAACCTACTGCAGTACTATATATATGGCATTTTGGAGAAGCGGCACCTTGCCAGAAGTACAGTCAGTATTCTCACCTCTCCTTTGAATACTGGATCCCCCTCCACACACACACACACACTTCCTCATTCACTGTGGTGAGAGGCGAAGGGGAGGCAGTGCACTCCCAGATCTGCTTGGCTCTGAGAGTATGGCCGCCTTCTTAGGCTGTCAGTGAGGGAAACAGAAGTCTGCTCCTCAGCTCCTCATACTCTTGGGTCCAGGCATCTGTGTTGGGGATTCTGCAGATTGGGACTGACTGTAGCAGCTGCTAGCTCCCTTTCTGGAGGTAGGGAGATGAGGGAAGGGCAGGGACAGAGTTCAGTGGAGAGACACCGTGACCAATGCAACTCATATTTTTTATTTTTTAAAATCATTTAATTGAGGGCTTGCTTACAGTTTCAGAAGCTCAGTCCATTGTCATCATGGTGGAAGTACGGTGGCACTCAAGATGCTAAGCAGTAGCTGAGTGCTGTGTATCCTGATCAGCAGGCAGGTAGGCAGGCAGACATGCTGAGAGAGCCTGGGCCTGCTGTGGGCTTTCTGAAACCTCAATGCCCACCTCCAGAGATACACCTCCTCCAACAAGGCCACACCTCCTAATCCTTCCAAGAAGTTTACCATCTAGAGTATGCAAATATATGAGCCTGAGGGGACCATTCTCATTCAAACCAGCATACCTCTCACCCACCTGCCAAAAGGGTAAGTCAGAAGAACCTAGTAGGCCTCAAGGTCATGTCCATCTCTAAAGAGCTAGCATTTCTTGTCTTGCCGCTATGGCATTAGCTTTCAGAATCACTGTTTGTAGGTGCCATGTTGATGGAGTTCTGTTCACATGGGGATGACAGAATGTTCTTAATAGCATTGTTGCATTGAGAAGATCACCCTGTATCATCCTTCACAGGGCCAGGCTGGGCAGCTTCAAAGTGAACACCCAGGAGATGTTGCAGTTGGCTTTCTCCCATGCGTTTCATGGTGACTTCTTGACTTCAGGTTCTTCCTTACCCTACACCTCAATGTTTTGAGTGCAGACGATGGTCTCCACCAGTAAGGGACCTGGTACAAGTGTCCAGGCAGAAGGTCTGTTTAGAAGGCATGGTCTTTCATGACATAAACTGACATGAGAAGCTGGTCTCTGTGCAAGGAGAATCCAGGAAACTCTTCATGATTGCATAAGTAGCACACATATCTGCATGTGTACATGTATTTGCATGTGTACATGTATTTGCATGTGTGACTATATCTGTGTATTCATTGTGCATGTTTGTATGCCTGTATATTTGTATACCTATGTCTTCATGTATGTGTACCTGTGTGCATAAGCATGCACACATATCTATATATATAACGTGTGTGTTTCTGTGTGCACACCATGCATGCGTGTGTCTAAGTGTGTGTGTGTGTGTGTAAATGCATGACTCTATGTACATGTGACTATATGTGCATATGTAGGAACACATGTGTATGCACATGTGGCTGCATGTGTGTGGCTTTGGAATGACTAAAACCTTCAGGTGAGAAGGCAGAATCTGACCCAGCTAAGATATGTCTCACCAGAATACGATTGGCAATCTTTTCATTTCCTGTCTGCACCAATTCCATTGAGTCAGGACTCATGTCAGCACAGGTACCACAGCTTTCACATACCTGCTAAATCTTTACACATAGCAAATTTCTTCCTTTGCAGTGCAGAAGGACAGAAGTCTAAAGTCAGTTCTCTGGGCTAGTGTCCAGGTGTCTGCAAGGCCAGGATCCCCTGGGGCCTTGGGCAGAGTCCCCCTTTGCCTTTGCAACCCCAGCACTACTCTCCCTGACCTCCTTAGCTCTGGCCATGTCCTCCATCTTCATAGATGATGTGGTATCTTACTTTGAGGGCCATACTGCTTTCTCCTTCACAGAATGGCCCTTCGCCGCCTTCTCACAAGCACATTTGTGGTTATATGTGAGTCCCACCTGGCTAATCTAAGATAACCTCCCCATATCCAGATGAACTGAGTCTGCCAAATCCCATTTGCCATGTAAGGCAACACTGTCCACTTTGAAGGATTAGAAGTGGACAATAGGCCATATGGGTGCCTCGCGCGGCCTCCCTCCCTCCCCAGCACATGCTCCAGCTGACGTAGCTCCTCCCCAGCTCAGAAAGCCTTTCTTAGTGGCTTAGGACATCAGAGAATAATATTGAGGCTAGCGTCTAGGACAGGGGGCTTCTCAGGTGTAGCTGCTCAGAACTGAGATGGTCAAGAGCCAGAACCGTGGAGGCCCCCAAACCTGGAGCTCTGGTCCTCTTTGGTCTGTGCTAACATACTTGTGTTGGCTCCTACTGCATTGCAACCTGGTTGTCAGGTTACCAAAAAGATGTTGAATAGTCTTGGGCTACCAGTCTCGGGCTTGAACCAGAGGATGAACATACACTAGTTATTCATGTGTGTGCCTCTCTCTCTCTCTCTCTCTCTCTCTCTCTCTCTCTCTCTCTCTCACACACACACACACACACACACACACACACTGACATAACTTGAGATTTTGATGGAATACCACTGCCTGGGACCCAGGGCTGATTCTGGATCAGAACTGTTCCAAAGCTCCCCAGGGAGCTCTAACAGACAAGCCGTGCATAAGGAACACCATTCAGCTCAACAGATATGTGGCTCCCCAACTCCCCTGGCTTGAGGAGGGCAGTCTTGGGTAACATCTATTGACTGGGGGAATAGTTGTCAAGACCCCTTGCACTCTCAGAGTATCTGGGTTGGACACTGTACTACGGGGTCATCTACCTTTATCATCTCCAGAGTCTTCTGGCTGTATTCCAAGCCCTCCATCTTGTGCTCAGCCTAGGACCTATCCCAGCTACTCTGAATGCTTTTCAAGATACCAGATGGGAATCCCCCAAACAGAGAAACCCAACTTTCCTTCCAGCTGGCTGGATTAAGCTCTCATAAGGAGAGACAACAGTCTAATAAGCGGTCTACTACCCTCCTCCAACAAAATGCATACTCTGACTTCTACACTTACCCAAAGACGTCACTCAGTTACAAGAATCTGTGCCTAGTATCACTGTGGTGGTGGAAGAGAGTCTGGTAAGGCCAGGAGTGAGCCTTCCATAGGACATGAGGAGGATCTGAACACAAAGGGGACAGTGTCAGGGGATCAGAGAGATGTCAGAGTCCTCACTCAGTGGGCCCTTGAGACAGCCTAGGAGAGCCTTCTCTCTGCTATTTGTGATAGGAACCACAGTAACCTAGCATCCCTAACCCTTCCCTCACTGCCACATGGCTTTCCCATTGCCACAGCCTTGCCATTCCCAAAGCAGCCCTACAACTCCAGTATGCATCCAACAGCCCCACCCCTGCCTACCCCAGCTTCTTCTTCTACTTCTTTTTTTTTTTTTTTTAGTTTTTTTTAACTTTTTAACTTTTTTTTCCCACTTTATTTACGTTTCAAATGTTTCCCCCTTTCCAGATCTCCCCTTTGGAACCTCCTCATTCCCTCCTCCCTCCCCTGCCTCTATGGGG
>JADRCH010000339.1:412045-478335 GCA_019843965.1 Rhynchomys soricoides
CATTATCTATTCTTCCTGGCTGGTCTAGCATTCTCAAAAGGCAAAGATCTCCCCTTTGGAACCTCCCTATTCCCTCCCACCTCCCCTGCCTCTATGGGGGTATTCCCCCACCCACTGGTGTCTTCCCACCTTGGCATTCTCCTATACTGGGGATCTAATACCCTCAGGCCCAAGGGCCTCTCCTCCCCCTGATGTCTAACAAGACTCTCCAGGCCCAAGGGCCTCTCCTCCCCCTGATGTCTAACAAGACTCTCCTCTGCCACATATGCGGCCAGCACCATGGGTCACTCCATGTGTATTCTTTGGTTGGTGAATCAGTCTCCAGGAATATTGGGGGGTCAGGCCAGTTGCTACTGTTGCTGCCTTTCTGGGGATGCAAACTCCCTCAGCTCCTTCAGTCCCTTCTCCAAGTCCTCCATCTGGGACCTCACATTCCACCCTACTGTTGCTGTGAAGTGACTCTTGGGTATTCCGAACTTTTGGGCTAATAACCACTTATCAGTGAGTGCATACTGTGTTCATTCTTTTGTGGCTGCATTACCTCACTCAGGATGATATTTTCAAGTTCCATCCATTTGCCTTGGAATTTCATGAAGTCATTGTTTTTAATTGCTGAATAGTATTCCATTGTGTAAATGTACATTTTCTGTATCCATTCCTCTGTGGAGGACATCTGGGTTGTTTCCAGCTTCTGGCTATTATAAATATGGCTGCTTTGAACATAGTGGAATATGTGTCTTTATTACATGTTGGAGCATCTTCTGGGTATATGCCCAGGAGTGGAATAGCTGGGTCTTCAGGTAGTATTATGTTCATTTTTCTGAGGGTCTGCCAAACTGATTTCCAGAGAGGTTGTATCAACTTGCATGAGGGAAGGTCTCTTATATGTAGTCCAGGCTAGTTTAGAACTCAATATGTAGCCAAGGATGACTTTAAACTCATACCTCCACTGTCCAAGTAGTAGGATTATAGGCATGTCCAACCACATCTGGTTTATGTAATGTTGGACAGTTCTGGAGATCTAACACAAGGCTTTAGCATTCTGGGAGAGAACTTTACCATGCTTACCTTTGGATCTTTTCCACACTGGTTTTACCACTTCCATCTTTACTTTGGGTTGAAGGGAGTCCCAATACCCCTACACTGTTGCCAGCAGTTATTGTTATGTCTTTTCAATCTTAGCTATCCTAGTGGCTGTGCAGGATACACTCCCTCAGTGTAGTTTGGGTTGTGTTCCATGGTAGCTAATGATGGTGACATCTTTGCATGGCTTTGTTGACCATGAGAGTTAGACTTAGCCTAGAGGGAAATGGAAGGTTTCTTGGATTTTTAGGCAAGCCATCGATCTAATCTAATTAATTCTAAGGAAGTTTCTTTCTCAGTTTCAGGGAGAAAGAGTAGACAATTAGCTTCCTGCAGTTTTCCGTGTGAGAATCGACAGAATCTGGATGACACAGACAATAATGACCAAAGTGGTAGTGGTGGTGTCTCCTAGAGACTGAGGCAGCAGACGAAGTATGACCAGGAGAATGCACTGATCAGTTTTTGCCAAGTTGACTCAAACTAGCATCACTTGGGAAGAGGGAACTTCAACTGAAGAATTGCCTTCAGTGTCCTGGCCTGTGGGCGTATATATGGGGGACAAGTTATTGATCAGTATTTGATGTAGGAGGGCCTGGGCCTCTCTATAAGTGATCCTACTCCTGGACAGGTGGCCTAAAATCAGGCTGAGCAAGACATGAAAGCAAGTTCCCCCAGGGCCTCTGCTTCAGTTGTGATGGATTATCATGGGGAAGTATAAGCTAAATAAAGACTTTCCTCCCTGGGTTTTCTTTTGTCATGGTGCTTATCACAGCAGAAAGAAAACTAGGAGAGAAGTCTGGTCAGTGCTTTTATGGGCAGCTGGGTCCTGGTTTCTACAGTGTCCATGGCTGTTTTCTAGATTACTCCTTTAGTATCTGGCCGCCTTAAGGATGGCAACAAGTGCAGTTATTCCTGTCACAGGCACATGTGGTATCTGGGAACCTGAGATGGATCAGAAACAAAATAGGCCAAGAAGCCTGTTCTGATGAAGTGGGTATTTGATCAGGGATGAAAAGGTCAATATTATTGTCAATATCTATATGATGCCTGCCAGGGCCAGGGACTGGCTGAGCATTTGACAGCAATTACTTCATCTAAGCCACAGATGCCCTACCTCTGCAAGCCCACAAGGCTCAGAATGATGCCTTTTGTGCAGAGAAACTGGAGTGGAGGCAACAGAGTAGTAGATACCAACTAGTCCCACTGACCTCTCTAAACAGCCAAGCTCTGTATATTAGAGACAAGACAGAGCCTGGGAATGGGAAAGGTTGGGAGAAGGGACTTTAAGGTCAGCATGTGTCTCATCCACAGCCTCAGCCCGAACTCGCACACACACTAACATCTTCCTAACCCCTCCTCCTCCCCTTCTCCTCCTCCTCCTCCTCCTCCTCCTCCTCCTCCTCCTCCTCCTCCTCCTCCTCCTCCCCAGTTGGTCTTTACAAAATGCTTTGGGTTTGTTCTTTAAGCACCCAATCTTTTCTAGAAATCCTTGTCCATTGTATTTACAAATTTTATAACTTACAAATATTTACTCATTATTTAATCCTCCTGACACCCCTACGTGGTAGACAGCAGCACTACAGCCACCAAGGCTTAAGCAGCCCAGCTGAGCCCATGGGCGCTTCTTAACACTATCCTTTCTGCACTTGAGGAAGTCTCAGAGGCCCTCTGGGGAACCTTGGCACAGCTCCACCTCTAAACAGTGGCAGCCAACGCAATGGGAATAGAACTGAGTCAAGAGTCAAAAACTCTGAAGCTACAGAGATGACTCAGTCAATAAAATGCTCACCATGAAGTCATGAGGACCTAAGTTGAAGCCTAAAAACAGGTGTAAAAAGCTAGGTCTGGTGGGGTGTGTTGCAATCCCTGGGAAGGCAGGGCAGGCAGATCCCTGGCACTCCCTAGCCAGCTAACCCTAGCCCACATATGAGTTCCCAGTAAAGTGACAGACCATGTGAAGTGGCACCCAAGATTGACCTTTGACCTCCAAACTCACCCCCACACACAGTCCCTCCACCCTACCCCCATGGACTTAGTCTGCTCCTTAAAGATTGCTCACTGTTGGGCAAATGCTTCTCTCTCCTCACAGTAAACAGTAGGCTAAGTGAGGTCCTTTTGTCAGCAGTGGATGAGCCTGGATGGGATCTGGAGATGCTAAACAGTAGACAGGGGCCTCAGTATAAGCCAAGCCTTACTAGACCAGCAATGAGACAGGTGACAGCATCATGTTCAATGCAAGAAATTGCCAATGATCAGAAAGGACTGTGGAACGACAATTTCGTTTGGGTCTCCCTGAGGCTACCTAAGGGTCACTGAAACTGTTATGACCTTGAAGCCGCCAAGCTCAGAGCATCTTCCATGAGGAAACTCACTTCTCCCACACACCCAGGAAAGCAGGCATTGGTGTTCTGTCACAGTCGTGAACAAACTGAAAAGTAGGTTAGGAAGATGGTAGGTGGATCTCCAGGAGTATACAGCCTCAGGTGGTGGAGGCATGTGGCTCTGAGCCTGGATCTTCGATTCCACAACCCACACACCCCACAGACACTCAGCAGAAGGTCCTGCTGCCTTCTCTTCCATTCCTGCTGGGGTCTAGTCTGGCACATACCTTGCAAAGCCAGAGATCTCATTGCTGGTTCACTTTCTCTATTTAAGGAAATGATTGATAACTTACAACCTGGCACCTTCTGTCTACCAGAAAACACCAGCAACCGTGCCCTGTCCCTGACTTCCAAGACCCCAAAGTATAGCCAAACTTCAGTAATTATGGGTAAGGATAAATAGGTCTGTGTTGTTTTCCACAGAAATGCCTTTGTTCTGAGTTAGTATTTTAGTTAGTCTGACTTTGTTAGTTAAATTGCTCCCACTGGAAGCTTTACCACATACCTTAACATCACATGATGCCCTGGCAGCAAGACTTCCTGTTTATGTCTTCAGAGGGACATGTGAATCAATAAGTGGTAAGCCATACCTTCAGGACTATGTGCCAAGCAGGATCCAAAGAGGTCTGGTTGTGTAAGGACAGAGGCAGTGGGAATCTGGTTTCCAGAAGGTCTCTGTGGCTCCTGTAGTCCCCTGGCCTTGACTCCAGTCTTAGCCTCTCAGTAAGTTCATGACTATATATACCAGAAGAGGCTTCCTATTTGCCTCCCACTTGTCTGACAAGACACACCTCAGTGATCATGTCAGTGAGCAGACCCAGCCCCGGCCTGATTGGGATGCTGCCTCTCATTAGTCTGGAAGAATTCCTGAATCCGTGATGACCTAGGGCACCGTGAGTCAAGTTGTCTCACAACTTGTCTTACACATGGAAGCGTTGAGCAACATGTGTTCAGTGGGAATAGACTTCCTGGGGTTTGGGAAATTGTAATTTTCATGGGAGGAGCAGGTCAGTGTCACGTAGAGCCTGGTTGTCATTCTGGCTCAGCTGTTGATAGCCAGCTGACTCCTTAGACCCTCAGGCTCTCTGAAAATGAAGATGGAAAACCTCACGTAGATCCTAAGCAGCATGAAGGCACTCAGAATCAGAATGGAGTCCCCTTTGTGAAACCCTGACAATAACACAGCATCAGCCTGAAGGCTCCAAAACAGTGGACTCTTGTGCAGTTTCTTTTCTTTTCTTTCCTTTCCTTTCCTTCCCTTCCCTTTCCTTTTCTTTTCTTTTCTTATTTATTTTTTTATTTTATTTTATTTTGGTTTTTCGAGACAGGGTTTCTCAGAAATCCACCTGTCTCTGCCTCCCAAGTGCTGGGATTAAAGGCGTGCACCACCACTGCCCAGCTTATTGAGCAGTTTCTTAATGGGCTTCTTCATTGCTGTGATAATAAACACCATGACTAAAAGCAACTTGGAGAGGAAAGGGTTTATTTCGTCTTACAACTCTCAGGTCACATTTCATCTCTAAAGGAAGTCAGGGGCAGAAACTCAAGGCAGGAACCTAGAGGCAGGAACTGAAGCAGAAGCCATGGAGGAACACTGCTTACTGGCTCATTCCTCATGACTTGCTCACTTTGCTTTCTCCTAAGATCACTTGCCTAGGGATTGAACCACCCAGAGAGGGCAGGGCCCTCCTACATTAATTATTAATCAAGCAAGTGTCCCTGGGGCTTACCCACAGGCTGATCTGATGGGTTCATTTTCTCAATTGAGGTTCATCTTCTCAGATGACTCCAGCTTGTGTCAAGTTGACAAAAAATAAAATAAAATTTAAAAACCAACTAGGAGGCATGTAATATCTGATAGCAGTTAGAAAAGACTCTTTCAGAACACAAAGGCCAGATCAAGCTCACACAGAACGTATTGCAACCTCAAATGGAGGCCACCTTTGTTAATAATCTTTGTTGGTAAGAATTACTTTGCAATAACTTACAGAAACCTCATTTTGCCTTTAAAAGTTTCCCCATTTCCCTTCAAACACACCCATACATGTTCTCATGGCCATGTCAATTCCAAAATATATCTTACTCTATCTTTTGTTCAACAGCTACCTACAGAGAACAAAGATCTTGAATGCCTTGCTTTCTCTGATCTGAAGTACTTCCTGACACAACATTGGTGTTTCCATCCACAGATAGACAGATGACTGTTATCCATGAGAAGTGGACCAGATAACCCATCTGATCTTTAACCTAGCATTTGGTACGTTAGAGACCCAGTAGATGTCATCCCCTGGTGATGAATGCTTATCTTCTGGGCCCACCATGTCCAAGGCTCCATGGCCTTTCCCAGATAGACAAGTCTCTTGGGGAACATAGCCAAAGCATGCACCATCTTGTTCCAGTCTTCTGCAGGACATGGATGGGCTGAACACAGGACACATCAAAAGGCAGCTAAAGTCAAGTGTCCCGCGCTACGGTCTCGCCAGCAAGAACGACGCGGCACACATAGGATCCTTCTGCAGTAAAGCTTTAATGCCTCTTGAGAGGGAGAGCATAAGCTTGCCACGAGTGGAGACTCAGAACAATAGAATACCCGCCCTTTATATGGGTCACAGCGCTTGCCTGGGACATGGAGCTTCCCCATTGGCTCCCGCACACCAGGCCAGATGCCGCCACGAGAGAGGCTGAGATTCTGAAGTGGAAAATTACCAGGTGCATGCGCACTAGCCTGTTTACAACTTGTCCTCGGCCGAATGTAGGCGCCATCTTGTAATGGCGGATGTGGGTGCTCAGGCGGCTCCCAACAGTCAAGTTGGTTTCAAATAAAATTTCCTGTCTTCATACTGACAAAAGAGAGAAAAACTTTCCTCTTTTATTTCTGTTTTTTATACAGGACAAAGTCTTCTCATGACAACATCCCATTGGCTGCTCAGGTCTAAAATGTCCTCTAGGTCAAAGCTAAAGCACACACCCTCGACTCTTTACTCCCTGGGAGGCCTGCCTCAGCTGCCTGCCTCCCAGGTCAGAGTGGCCCCTTGTATGACCTTTTCTGGGTCCTCTTGCTCTTGGGCACTCTCTAACCAGTTCTGAAAGATAGTCAAGTTGATGTGGACTTGGGATTTCTCTTTGTGAACTCCACTGTCCTGGTTAGTGTTTTTCTATTGCTGTGAAGAGACACCATGGTCAAGACAATTCTTTGAAAGCAAAGCATTCATTGAATTGGGGCTGGTTTACAGTTCTGAGGTTTAGTCCATTATCATTATGGCAGGGAGCATAGTGTTATTCAGGCAGACATGGTGCTAGAGAAGTAGCTGAGAATTCTACATCCAGATCTACAAGCAGCAGGAAAAGACAGCCACTGGACCTGGCGTGAGCTTTCGGAACCTCAACCCCTAGTGACACACTTTCTCCAGGAGGGCCACATCTCCTAATCTTTCTCAAGTAGTGCCATTCCCTGATGATCAAGTGTTCAAATAGACAAGCCTGTGGGGCCTATTCTCATTCTCTACCCCATCTACCCACAGGCTAGCCCACAGGAAAGGCCCCAGTAAACCCCCTGCTCAGACTTATACACACAGGTCAGGTAATGTTTCAAGTCCATGCTTTGATCGCTGTTTTTCTGACAGCTGACTGATGGATCCTTGGAGAGATGTTTCAAAAGGCATTAAGTACAGGAGACTGTGGAAATGGTGAACATGGCGGATCTCATCTGTAATCCTAGCATGTGAGAGGGTTAGGCAGGAGCGTCCTCACAAGAGGTCAGTCTGGGTTACATAATGGGTTTTGGGTCAGTTTGGATTACAGAGAGAGACTCCTCCACAGAAAAGAAAGAAGAAAAGTTGAAGTTCTGTTTAAACACTATATAATGCAAGAGAAAGTAGCAAACAAGATGGCAAACAGAGCCCCGCTTTGGTAAGTGTTCTAAATTCGCAAAACTGTGTTTAAAAAAAAAACCTAAATCTGTATTGCTACACTCTCAAATCTTAGCATGGTGCCGCAAAGGCAACACAGTGAATAGCTTTTGAATATAGCATTTTAAAATCTTACTTTAACACTCATTTACTTCTTTATTTTTCAAGACAGATTTTCACATGTAACTCGGGCTGTCCTGGAGCTTGTTATACATCCCAGACTGGTCTTGAACTCACACTTCTCCTGCTTTAGTGTCCTGAGTACTGAGTATAGGCACGCACAGTCACACCCAGCTTTATAGTAAGTAAACACACACCACTGGTGATCACTTTCAACTAATGATATTATAGATGATACTTATTAACTTCTTGTTTGTTGGCTGGTTGTTTTGTATTCGTTTGTTTGTTTGTTTTGGTTTTTTGAGACAGGGTTTCTCTGTGTAGCCCTGGCTGTCCTGGAACTCACTCTGTAGACCAGGCTGGCCTTGAACTCAGAAATCTGCCTGCCTCTGCCTCCCTAGTGCTGGGATTAAAGGCTTATGCCACCACCCCTGTCCGGCTATTTACCTTCTTGTTCTGCTCCATGCACATACCAATGTCACTGTTTATGTAACAGAAGAATAAAGGGATGCAGAGAGACATCAAGATCTGTGAAGGAAGCCAGTTGGCATAAAAAGACTGGAGAACTTTCCCTACCTAAGCCACAAGTAACAAACATAGTATGCTGGGAAATGCCTGCAGTATACCAAAATGGCCAGTGCTATGTAAATACCTACAAAAGATCACGAGACCCTTGACCCTGCTCCCTGGCCCATGCCCATCATCAGAATTTTCTTCCTCTTTCTTAATAAGCTACTTTTGTTCCCTACCATGTATCATTGGTGCTGTTCCTTGTCCTGGGACAGAATAACCTGGAAACTTCAGAGGGTGTCTCTGCCCAACATGCTTTCTGTGCCTTTACAGTTGGCACAGCCAGGAAATAGGGTCTGGGCTATTTCTTATTTCTTTCTTCTGTGCACTCCCTTTCACTTTCTGGGGGCAATTTCTGTGAAAGACAGCTAGTGTGGGGACACCTCTCCTTTCCCTCTGTCTTTCCTTCCCAAAGCTTCTGTTGCCAGGAGCCAGTACTCCCAAAACTTTTCTCCTCCCCTAGCGACCTTACCCAAGCTTATTCAGAGGCAAACAAGCTTATGCAATAGTTGGCAGCCACCAAGCCTTCAAAACAGAAAGGCACCTGCTTGGGAGCTGAGGGTGGTCTACCTATAGGCTTGCATGGACAGGACCCATAGCAACCCAGAACTGAGTCTGGAAGATGAAGGGATACCACTGTGCTGAATGCCACAGCAAAAACAAGGACCCATGTTAACACAAACACCTACATGGCCACAGGTAGAGACCAGCAAAGATAGCACTGCCCATGTGACTGCTTGGGGTCCTTACACACCACACCCTAGACTTGCCCCCTCTGCTGGTGTTCTCTCCTGCCATCCTATCTTCCTTTTGTCCATAATTTCTTGCTTCCTTTCACCTTCCCAGCTGTCCCAGACAGGATGACTGGAATGACAGACTCAGAGAGATGCAGCTCTAAGCTTGGGCATTGGTACCACAAATGCTGACTTTGTTGTCAATGGGCTGCTGGGGCCAAGCCATTCCTAATTTACAATGCTCCTTACTTTCTACAGCTGTGATATATTCACTTCTGCTTCCTCCCAAGTCCTCTCTGTTCATCTACTGCAAACAGTCTTATCCCTGGGAGTGTGGTGATAATTCCCCAGGCAGTAAGACAGTCCTTTTGAGCTAGTAATCCAAATGAGGGAGGGAAGACCCACTTGCTCTTACTTTTAACCTGAACATGGACTTAAAGCAAAAGAAGGCAAAGCCGGCTATTCACATGAGCCAGCTCCTTCTCTGCCCAATAACTTGGGCTATTTTTAGAGCTCTTAAGGGGGCAGACCTTATTCCACAGATGTAAGACATAACCTCTGGCATGTTCGCAGCAGGGACTTGGCAGGCAATTGATTTAAACCCCAGACAAGGTAACTGCAGAAAAAGTGGACTTTCAGAGCAGTCTTTCCAATTCTCCCGGGACTGTGCTCAGATCTGCCAGAGACTCATGGGTATGCTGGAAAGCAGACCTCCAAGCCATCAGATCCAGGGAAGAGGAGAGGGATGCTTCTTTCCACTCCCAAGGTCCTGGTACTTCTTTCTGCCTCCTCCCACCCTGTAGTGCCCCTTGCACTGCAGCTATAGTGCAGTCTCGGAACTAGAATAAGGCTGTCCCTGATAATCTTAAGAGCTAAGTGGCAGCCGAGTGCGTAGCCCTGAACCGGACATCTGTGTCACATAGCAAAGGACTGTAAAAGCCAAAGGATGAGAGATGGGGGAGGGAAGGGGGAGGGAGAGGTAGGCAAAGAAAGGGAGGGGAGACTTGAGGGTAGGGGAGGGACGAGTTGGGGAGAAAGGAGAGGACATTCGTTGGCAGGGATAAGAGAAGCTGGGGTGTATGGAAGCAAGTGCATTATATACAAATATGATATTGTAAATGTTTTAAAATTAAATTAGGACCTGGAGAGATGGCTCAGTGATTAGGATTCGATTCCCAGCACCCATATTGAACAGCTTACAATTACTTATAAGTAACTCTAGCTCCAGGGACCCAGTGTCGCCTCTGGACTCTGAGGGCACTGCATTCATGTGCACAAACTTTGCATTATAATCCTGTAAGCATCTGTGTCTTCTAGAGTGCAGTGTTGGGGATGGCTTCTAATGCTTTGTCTTATTTCGGCTCCCAAAAAACCTGACCTGAGGGTCCTTGTCCCCAGCTGAAAGCAGAAAAATAAAATAAAACTTAAAGGCCTGACGACGACAATGACATATAAGGATCCAGGAAAGTGGCCCTAGGGGCCACTTTCCCAACTGAGTCTGGGGTAGTAGAGATGAAATATAGATTTTTAAAAGATGTTAACACAGGCCAGGCAGTGGTGGCGCGTGCCTTTAATCCCAGCACTCAGGAGGCAGAGGCAGGCAGATTTCTAAGTTCAAGGCCAGCCTGGTCTACAGAGTGAGTTCCAGGACAGCCAGGGCTACACAGAGAAACCCTGTCTCGAAAAACCACCCCCCCACCACCAAAAAAAAAAAAATTGTTACGTGCATTGTGTGTAGCCAGCACCACATTGACTGGGAAGAAAGGAGCAGGAACAACATCACAGATGAGTCTCAGGGCTGCCTAATTATGTGGGAGGAACTAAGCTAGCAGAAGCAGGGACAATAGCAGGGAGCATTGCCATGGTTCACTGAGAAGAAATGAGGGGGTAAGAGGGGTCAGGAGGACCTCTTGAGGCTGCCCAGAGAGAGAAGGAGAATGTCAGGAGGCAGAGACAGAGCAAGTCAGCAGAGAGCTCTCTGCAAGGGAGGGAGGGAGTGTGGCAAGCCTCCTGGTGACAGGACAGTGCGGCTGGCTAAGGTCAGTGACTGATGGAATCTCTCGGTTCTTTGAAGGCATTTGGGATTTTTCTTTTATCTCTGGTGTCCTGCAGCTGCATTCTGGGTTGAATGTGAGTTCAGGTGTGAGTTCGTCTGAACTGGTCTAGGACCCAGCATGCGTTTCAAACTCACTCTCTTTCTTCAAGTCTGAAAACTCCTCACTTTCTTTGAACACTGTGTCTCCTCTGCTTCTGGTGCTCTTTCTCACAATGGCCTGGTAAATGGCTCCTGCAGTTTTATGATTTATTCAGTAGTAGGTGTTGAACATTTTCTGTATTTCCTGTCTAATAAAGTTGTGTCTAGCTCAAATTTTGTTTTTAACACAGGGTCTCGCTGCACAGCCTTGGGAGGCCTGGAGCTTGCTATGTAGAGCAGGTTACCCTGGAACTCACAGAGATCTGCTTGTCTTGGCCTCTTGAATGTTAGTCTTGAAGATGTGTTACCACCACACCCAGTTAGAATTTTCTTTAATATTTTTAGTTCTAGAATTTCTCCTTTGTTTTCTGAATCTGCTTTTTTTTTTAAAGTTTATTTATTTTTATTTAAATGAGTACACTGTAGCTGTCTTCAGACACACACCAGAGGAGGGCATCCTATCTCATTACAGATAGTTGTGAGCCACCATGTGGTTGCTGGGAATTGAACTCGGGACCTCTGGAAGAGCAGTCAATGCTCTTATCCTCTGAGCCAACTCTCTAGCCCCTAAATCTGCCTTTTTTAAAAATTAAAATAAAAAATATTGTTTAATTGTACAAGGGATTAAAAACTCTCCCAAAGCAAATTACTACACAGGGGTAGCTTGAAAGAAACACAGCCGAGGCTTTCTTAGCCGTTGGTTACTTTTTCTGAGACATTATTCTTTAATCTTGTAAAATCTGTGATCTCTAGGATGTCAGACAATTTCAAATTAAACTTATGATGCAGGGATTTCAGTCAGCTCCCACTATAGGGGATCCAAAGCCTTGTCTCTGGCCAACAGACAGAGTCTTATGGTCCCTCCTACGTGAGAGCTCTGTCTTTTGTCAGCATGGAAAAAGATGCAGAAGATTGACTGGCTGCCATCCTTCTGCTCCCCAGAGTGGTTTCTGAAGCCACCGAAATTTTCCATTTCTTTAAATATTTTTCACTTAATTTTTTATTTTACTATTTTATGTGATGAAGTGTTTACTTGCATGTATACATGTATACTATGTGTGTCCCTGGGACTTGCAGAAGGCTGAAGAGGACATCAGATCCTCTGGAAATGGAGTTACAGATGGCTGTGAGCTGCCATGCAAATGCTGGGAATCAAATCCAAGTCCTCTGGAAGAATAACCTGTGTCATTGATGACCGTTGAGTCATTGTTTCATCCCCTTTTTGCATAAATTTATATAATTCTAGCAGCAGCCCTATGGCACAGATATTGTTTGTCCTGTCTGTTTTACAAAAGAGAAAACAAGGCAAGTAGACCAATGTCACACCATCAGAAATCTGTAGAAATTGGACTTACCAGTAAAACGTGGAGGAGGTTGGGCTACCACGGACTGAACTGAGTAACCTAACAGTTCCTAACTTGTAGCACCTCAGAGCGCGACTGTATTTGGAGATAAGTCTGTGAAAGGAAAGATAAAATGAGGTGTGAGCTGGGATCTGGCTGGTGCCTGTTAAGGAGAGGGTATTATACAGCAGATTTGGCCATACATACACAGGGAATCCAGGAGCCTACAAGCTGAGAACCAGACCTGCAGACACTTTAATTCTAGACTTCAAAAGAGCTGACCTTAGAAGCAACCAAACAGATTCAGTCCTTACCTTGGACTTTGGGCTTCTATGACTGCAAGACAATAAAGCTCTCTTGTTTAAGGTCATTAACTTGTGGTGCTTTGTTCTGGTAACCCCTGCACAACGCCTACTGCCTTCACAAACAACCGGTTCTAACCTTCTCCTCCAGTCAGATCCGGTATTTATGGATGTCTAGCTTGCTTCCTTATTATTATCTGATGGAAAAAATATTGAATTCCCATACTCTGGAACACATTAGGAGTAAAAACTTCTGCCGGGCAGTGGTGACGCAAATCTTTAATCCCAGCACTCGGGAGGCAGAGGCAGGCAGATTTCTGAGCGAGTCCAGCCTGGTCTACAGAGTGAGTTCCAGGACAGCCAGGGCTTCACAGAGAAACCTTGTCTAAAAAAAACAAAGACAAAAACAAAACAAAACAAAAACAAACAAACAACAAAAAATTTTTCACACATCTGCTTTTAGAATCTGTGTTTTCTGTTTTTCTGTCATTTCTGTTTTCCTGTTGTGACCCTCCATGGGAGGCTACCTCACATGTTTTACAGTTTTTGTGACTTGATGAATTGTTCTCACTGGTATTCCTGGCCACAGAGATCTCCCCCATAGTTGCCTCTTCCTATTTTTATGACTTCCAAGACTCTCAAATATCTTTCTCAGTCTCCATATTGGGATTTATGATTATCACAAGCAGCTAAGAGTTAGACCCCATCTGTAGCTCAATGTTTGCTTCTATTTCCTGTAGGTAATTGTAATTTCTCCCCACAGCCTGGGGCATTTTTTAACTTCTCTACTGTTAAGTCCTTTGCAGGCTTCCTATGGCATCCTGCAAGGTTAAGATGCTGGTGTTCTCATAGGCATTTATTTAAAACAAAAGGAAGGGAGCCATTCAGTGAGCAAGACACTTGTGCAAGTGTGAGAGTCTGAATTCAGACCCCTAGAGCCTATGTAAAGCTGGACATGGCTGTGTGCATCTGAAATCCCCACACTCCTGAAATCCCAGCACTCCTACAGTGGGACAGGAAGCAGAGACAGAGAATCTCTGGAAGCTTGAGAGACAGCTAGCCTGACTTATGCACTGGTGAACAGCAAGAGACCCTGCCTCAAACAACACAGAAGGTGAGGCCTGACACTCAAGGTTGTCCTCTGACCTTCATTCACACGCCACAGCACACACATGTCCATATTTACACATGAACATGCTCTCACACATATACACACACATCATGCATATATACACATTTGAAAGAGAGAGGGAGAGGGAAAGAGGGAAGGAAGGAGGAAGAGAGACAGAGGGACAGAGACAGAGAGGGGGTTATCTAGAAAGATGGCTCAGAGGTTAAGAGTTCTTACTGGCCGGGCAGTGGTGGCGCATGCCTTTAATCCCAGCACTTGGGAGGCAGAGGCAGGTGGATTTCTGAGTTCGAGGCCAGCTTGGTCTACAGAGTGAGTTCCAGGGCAGCCAGGGCTACACAGAGCAACCCTGTCTCAAAAAAAAAAAAAAAAAAAAAAAAAAAAAGGTACTTAGTGTTCTTGCAGAAGACCTGATTCAGTTCCCAGCACCTGCATCAGGTGACTCACAATCACCTGTAACTAAAGATCTAGGGGAGCTAACACACTCTTCTGGCCTCCAAAGACACCTACGTGCCTGTGGCTTACACAAAGAAAGACATGTAAATAAGCCTTTAAATCAAAATAAAACAAGCACAATAGAGATTATATATAATAGCTCACCAGAGTAACTATGGTTAGCTATTCATTTGTGGCATTTGGAGGCTGACCTAGCTTTTGAGCAGAAATATGTCTTTATTTCAGAAATACACAACCAGCATTTCTGTGTGTTGTATGTGACCTTGGGTAAACTATCAAACATCTGTTTATCTGGCTTCCCTATCATAAGACAGTGGAGAGTCTTAGATAAATTAATTCATGAATTTATACCTGTTTGCATATACGAGTGTGCATTATGTGCTAGGACCCACATATGAGGAAGAACACGCAGTCCTTTCTTCCCTCTGCGTCTAGGTCTCCTCACTGACTATTATACCCACCAAGTCTATCCACTTTGCTGCAAATTTCATTTTTCTTCACACCCAATAATATTCCATTGTGTGTATGTGCCATGTTTTCGTTACCTCTCCCTCCGTTGGTGGACAGTGAGGTTACCATTTCCTTGTCATAAAATAGCAACAAATGTGGATGCACAAATATCTATGAAGCAGGATCTGGAGTTTGGGGGGCATATGCCCAAGAGTGGGCTAGCTGGGTCAGAGTAATTAATTTTTTGTTTTCTGATGTGTGTGTTGATGAATTAGTGAATAAAGATGTATTTGATAGTGAAAGTGTAAAACTCTTAAGTGAAGCCTTAAGGCCATTCTAAATGAATAAAAGTTCACTGATACATCTGTATCTATCTATATCTTATCTTTGTATATATACATCTCTCAATATATCTTCATATGTGTATTGGGGGGGGGGAGAGAGAGAGAGAGAGAGAGAGAGAGAGTGTTGGACTGGCCAAGTGTTTGAGTGTTTTAATCTAGCTGCAGTGTAATATTAATTTGTAAGCTAAAATATATATGCTTTATTTTTTTTAAAAAATCAGGGATGAGTGGATGATAGATTACTTCCCTCTGTCTTTCAGTAGCAAAAACCAGAACCAACATTTGTGGCAACAGGATGTCATACTAGGCAGACATCTGAGATTCAATGATGCCCACTTCCTGCATCTGTGCCCTACTGTGATATGTGGGTTGTACCTAATGGCTGCTCTCTGACAAGCAGAGCATGGCAAAGTGATAGCATGCCACTTACTGTCATTTCCATGAGCACATCACAAAAGTTTGTTTAGATAGAAGATGGCTCAGCTGAGAAAGTGCTTGGCATACAAATGTGAGGACAGGATTTAGGTCCCCAGAACACAAAAGCTAGGTGGGCCTGGCTGTTCCTAGAATTTAGGAGGCAGAGATGGTGATCCCCATGGTAAGCCAGCTAGCTAGACTAGCTGGAATTGACTAGTTCCAGGTCTAATGACTGACCCTGCCTCGATAAATAAAGTGGAGACTCATCAAGGAAGACACTAGATGGCAACTTCATACTTCCATAGGTGAGCATGCTACATCACACACACACGCACATGCACATGTGTGCCCTCACAGACAGAGACAGACAGACAGACAGAGACAGGGAGAGTGTATGTGTGAGCACAGAGAGAAATATACATATATGTATATTTATATGAGAGAGAGAGAGAGAGAGAGAGAGACCTTCTGAAATCTCAATGAAGCAAGGTGTCATGGCAGAGAGGCAAACAAACAAAACAGAGCAGGGTGCCCAACCGTGTCCAGCAGGAAACTAGGCCCTCAGTCCAGCAGTCCCCAAGGAGGAGCACAGACGTGCCAACAACTGCATGAGGCCTGGAGGAGGAGCCCTGGCCCTCAGCCACTTGCCTCCACCTAGTGAGAACCCCTGAAAGAGAACAAGGCCAAGCCCTGCCCAGATTCCTGACCCACAGAAACCCAGATTACAAGTGTGCCCTGCTTCTTGGCAGTACATGTTGGGTTAATTTATTACCAGTGGTAAGTCACAAAGACAATAGCTCACATGAGGCTTACATAAATATGGGCAGTGTAGCTATTAACATTGATAAGTGAAAGGAATGGGTTAAGAGCCAAGGTTTTGGTACCAGCTGGTCTGGGTTTAAATCTTGGAGCAGCTTACTATCTATGTGGCCTTGGGCAAGATGATCGATGTCTATAAGCATATGTATCTTTAAAATGGACCTGATTCTTAACTTGTAGTGAGAGCTCAGGGCTACACAGAGAGGCTATGCAATCTGCTTAGTTCAGTGCCTGCCAGGCAGAAGGAAGCCGTCACTAATCTTAATTCACTATAATAGTAACAATTGATTAAGACCTCTCGAATGCAGCAGCTGGTGTCCCCTGCCTGGGAGCTGTCAAGCTGAGCCCTGATGGTCATGTAAAGAAGTGATTAGAAGCGCTGGCTTAGTTGGCAGTGCTTGGCATGTGTGCACTAGAACTTGCGAAGATTCACAACCGTCACATTAAAACAAACAAACAAAAAATGGGCTGGTGGTGTGTTCCTTTAATCCCCATAAGGGAAGGTTGAGACAGGAGGGTGCAGGTAAGATTGGGGGGTGACTGATAATGCAGCCTGGCCAATTAGTGAGATCTGGGTTCAATAAGAAAAAGATATGGCAGAGAGTAATAAGAGAGAGACCTGGCAATCATCTCTGACTTCTTCCTGTGTGTGTGTGTGTGTGTGTGTGTGTGTGCTCACAAAAATGTCCAGAACCCTAAAGGACCATAAACACCCAATCTCAGGGGGCAGGTCAGTCAGTTGTGGGGAGTTCATTTTTAGTCAGCTTCTAATATTACCTTGCAGCCAGGGGTCATTCTGGTCGTGTCAACCTGCACCTAAGTGGCACCTCCCCTCTTGCCTGGCTTCTAGGAAGGTGTATGGCTGCCTCCCTGCCTTGGCTCAGGGAACCCAGCAAGGTAAACACCCAGACAGGAAATTCCTGTCCCAGGAATGGAGCCAGCTATAGCCGAGGCAGGTCTGAAGGTCAGGAATGTTTCCCAGGGAGGCTTTTCCAGGCTGTAGTTCTCAGGAACAGGTCAGGAGCTTGTGCGCTTATGTGGGGACACTCAGACCTGCACTGAGGTGCCAGAACAGGACTGTGGATGAGAAAGAAAGAAACTGAAGAGCTTATGAGGGGACCTAACATCCAGGAACGTCTGGCTGGCAGGTGAGCAAAATATATGTGTATTTTTTAATGAAATGAAATCAAGGAAGCTGTAGAATAGAGATCACTGCTGGGTAAGTTCAGAGCGTTGCAAGCATCGGTTGAGAAAGAACTAGTATGGAGAAGACAGCCAGGCTGTCAGTGGGAGGGAGAACTTGGCTACTCTTGCAAGATTCCAGCAGTACCTGTGAGCTCCTGACCCATCTTGGCTTTGTGACTCTCCCTGCCCAGGGTGTTTCAACATCTGTGAAACAGGAAGCAGGGTGATGATTCCTTCCAGCTCCTCTGGCCCCAGCTGTGGAGACTAGGGAGACAATGTAGTACATAGGACAGGTCTCAGTAACTGACAGGGTCCATAGGAACGTGAAGGGCCTCTTGCCAAAAACCGATTAAGAATCTCAGAGAGGCAGAAGCATTGTGTTAAACTAACTGCAGAGCCCTCCAAGAGCAGGCCACTCCTCATGGTGCTTGCCCTGGTTGTAAACGTATGCGTAGACTGTGAAGTGCTGTGATTTCTGTGTGTTGTTGGCTCAAACCTCAGGCTTACGGAGTGCTCTAGGGGAGGAGACATCACAGCTCTGGAGTAACAGTCTCTGTGTTGCTGCCCCGCTGACCTTGCTCCTCCTGCTCAGGGACAGTTTCAGGACAAAAGATCTCATCCTCAGAACCCTCTGGATTTGTGTGCTTGGTGGACTTGAAGCCAGAGTATGCTGTGACTCTGTTGGGGAAACTCAGCTGGATATACCAATAGAAGGTTCTTATTTCCTGTCCTGACCAATATTTGGGATATTCACAAAGCCATTAGCTGCAGGGAGCTGGACTTGGAATTCCCATAGTTTTGGCTACTCTGCTGTCTCAGATGCCTTAAGAGAAATGGTTGTTTTAATGCAGAGAGACATTAAGGCTCTGGGTGGGTCCTGCGCCCTGTTTCCTTCCTCTCTCCCTTTCTTCATCCTGGCCAACATTTGATGTTACCAAGCCTCAGAAAGAAGAAGCCAGAGTCTCCTTGGAGACTCCAGCAGCCTGGGCCATGAAAATGGACAATAGACCATCTTCCTTGACAACACTCTCAGGCCACTCTTTGACCAACCACAGATTTTTTCATAGACATGGTCCCCAGGATAGGGAGGAGGTCCTCATATGAAAGTCAGTGAATCTCCAATTTACTTTGTCTGTGGAGGTTCTAGCCTCAGCTCTCCAAGCTCACATAAGTGGACAAACCACCCAGTCAAAACTTGTGACTGTCCAAGAATCCCAAAATGGCCAGATACAGCTACTCAGCCTTAATGGCTCCACCAGACACAAGAGCCACTGTTTGTCCCAAAAGGGGAGTGAGCCTGCCAGCTCTGTATCTGACATTTCTTCTCTACCAATAAGGAAATTATTCTGATGGGGAGAGGCCCTGTGTGGGGTATGTAATCCAAACACTGAGGAGGCTGAGATAAAAGGTTCAAGGCCAGCCTGGGTTATCAAGTGAGACCTTGAGACCTGTGTGTGTGTGTGTGTGTGTGTGTGTGTGTGTGTGTGTGTGTGTGACTTAACTGCTCTGGTATTCTGAAGTTACTCTTTAGCACCACCTCAATTCATCTATTCCCTTATTGGGATTATCAGGAATTGCTGAACACCTGTACTTGTGAGGCTTGGAAGGGGGTGCTGGGGACAATGGTGAGATGACAGTGACCATCAGGCTGGTAGAAGAGATAAAACAGTTCTGTGCCCCAACCCAAAGCCCAGTCAGAAGCCCCTCCCTGAGCAGAGCAAAGGATATGACTTCACTCCGGGCAAAGCTACTGGGTAACAAGACTGAAAGAGATTTGGGCCAAGCCAACTGAGGGTATCTCTTTAGGGCCCCTGTCATGGCCCCAGGAGAAAGAGTCTATGCAAGGCAGCCCAGGCTCCAGGATGAATTTTCCCCTATTCTTAGCTTTGATGACTTTGTCACTCTGGAAGAAGTCAGACCATGGGCAGGAGTTCAGCCTCCAGAGCAGAGAAAATGTTCAGGGAGACACCCAGCCCGTCCTGTTTCCAAAGGGTAGCAGCAGTCCCTGTGACCCTGCTGCCAGAGATAACACAATGAGTTTGAACATTAATGAGAGGTCTTTTAAAGAATGTCCCATGGTGAGCCTCTGTTGGGGAAATGGCTGATGGGTTGGCTGTGTGCACTTGAAAATAAGGTAACTTCCCACGCTCTCTCTAGCTAAATGCCTCAAGTTCCTAGGGATGAGGGGTTGGGGTCTTAATGAATAAAATAGGAAGCTCCTGGGGGAAGAAGAAGCTTATGTGAAGGATGCTTGGTGAATAGAATTGCTGAAGTAAGGGGAAGGTGGAGGGGTGTTCCTGTCCATGGGACTCACGGACTTAGGGGTGGCGCTCTGTACATTCGGACAATGTGCATCCCGGAAGATACAGCCTTCAGCTGTAGACACGGCAGGCTGACTGTGCCTTTGTTACTTTCACCAATTTGGTAGGAACCACTTGCATCAGTCATGGTGTCTACCGTAGACTGTAGCTTGAAATACCCACCATTTAGATCCTTAAAGAGCCCCCAGATGATTTGTGGGTTCATTATCTAATGAGGGTGTCTCTGGACAGTCTCCAGAAGTGGGGATCTGTTTGGATATAGGAGTGTAACTCAGCATCAGGAGGGAGTTGGATTTCTTAATCTATTTATCTGGACAACAACAAAAGAAGATGTAGCTGGAGATCTGAGCTGAGGGTGGGAGCTTGGGAGATCCCCTGATGATCAGGATCTTTCCTGTTTGAGTCAAGGAGGAACACCTGCTAACTGGCTAAGTAAGTGTCCCCTGAGGCTCTCCATCATGATAGGCTGAAACTCTGAAGGGAAATGGCATTGGATTATAAACAAGACTGAGTTACCCTAGGCTATCAGCTGCTGGTGACTGCCTCTACTTCAGATGGAACTGGGGATAAAGGTCTTTACACTCAATGTGGCCTGCCTTCCTTCCTTCCCCTCTCTGGTCCTTTACTCAGGGTTCTCTTCTCTTGTCCCTTTCCAGGCACTCTCCAAATGACTTGTTCTGGAGACATTCTGTCCTTTATAAGAGTTGCCTTGGTCATGGTGTCTGCTCACAGCAGTAAACCCTAAGACAGTCTCTCAACTATTTCCAGTTTTTAAAACCTTGGTAGAGGATCTTATTTCATCCTGGATATTCTCCAGTTGGAAGTCAGGGGAATTGTGGGCATGTATCAAGCCATGTTTCACAGGAAACATTCCTGGGCGGATACTAGGACATTGGACAGAAGCCTTCATTTCTGCAAGAGCTCCTTTTTAGGAAATCACCTTTGATTCTCAGATCTTTTGGGTTGTTTTGGTTTTTTTTTTGTTTTGTTTTAATAGGGTGCCTGGCCTTGGGACAAGTCTTCCTAGTTGTCGGGAATTATCAGCATTGCTGCCTGCAGCTCCCTATGGGTTTCTGGTCTCTGTGAGTCAAAAGCAAAATCTCTTGCACTCAGCCATCCTCGGCTACTAGCTGAGCTCAAGAAACAAAGAATTTCTAGTGTAGTGTTCAAATGAAGCTGTGTTGAGGTTCACAGAGAATCAGATCTGCCTAGTTCTCTTTGGGGGAAACATGGCTGACTTGTGTGTTTGTTGGAGGCAATGTCATAGAAACTGACAAAATGAAGATGCACAGGAGGTTGGTCAGAATCTTGTAAGGTAAGGACAGGATTGGTGTCCTGCAGGGCGAGGCCCTGTTTTTCCAGGCCTTCTCAAGGTAACAATGTGTGCCATTTATCCCCCTGATCTGTGCCTGCTGGAACCCCATAACCAGCTAGAGCTGGAACTGAATACTGGATTGCCTGGTAGGCATCAGCTGAGGAGGCTCAAGACAACCTCTTATAAGCCTAGGGTTTAGAACCTCTCTTTGTCCTTTTCTGAATTCTCCATCATCCCTTTTTCTTTTTGGAGACAAGGTCTCATGTATCCCAGGCTGGCATTGAACTGGATCAGAGAATGACCTTGAACTTCTGATCCTCTAGCTTTTGAAAGAAATGTTTCCTCCCCGGAGATGAGGCAGCTGACCAGCAGATGTTTCTTGTTAAATAAAGAGCATTCCCCAGGACTATATCATCTCCTCCCTCCCCTCTCCCGAGATAAGGTCATATGGCTTGTTGTAAATCCCTGTGGACGTGTTAAAGAGACATTCCTTGCCCTAGAGCCTCCTTGATGGCCTAGGGGTGGGGGGATGCCAGCAATGACATTCTACTAATAACCCCTAATTGTATAGAAGATCAAATAGCCTCCACCAATGAAAAGCAACCGGCTTAGCCAGGCAGTGGTGGCACACACCTTTAATCCCAGCACTTGGAGGCAGAGGCAGGTGGATTTCTGAGTTCAAGGCCAGCCTGGTCTACAGAGTGAGTTCCAGGACAGCCAGGGCTACACAGAGAAACCCTGTCTCGAAAAACCAAACCAAACCAAAAAAAAAAAGGAAAGAAAAGAAAAGCAACCATTTCATGCTGTTGGCAAAGATCTACCTCAAAAGTTGTATAGAAAGGGTGGGCTTGAGAAGATCGGGGTCACCTCTGTTCCATTTGCAGGACGACCCCAACGCGTTGGAATTAATAATTAATAAACCTCTTGTTAATTGCATCGCTCTCTATTTCCGTCCATGTCTTTGCGAGGGGTAGCTTCCGGCACTTGTGACTTACGAGTCCAACACTTCCACCTCTGGAGGGCTGGGATCACAGGACTGCATCACCTACCAAATCTGCTTTATGCACCACTGGGGATTAAACTCACAACACAGAGCTTCATGAATACCAGGCAAGCATTCTACCAACTGAGATACATCCCAGCTCCTCTCCACCCTTCTGAAAGGCTGTGTGTTCTTGGTGGCTGTTAGTTTTAAATTAAATATGGCAAGAAACAGTTGATAAATTAGGCTCTGCCAGGCAGTGGTGGTGCACGCCTTTAATCCCAGCACTCGGGAGGCAGAGGCAAGCGAATTTCTGAGTTCGAGGCCAGCCTGGTCTACAGAGTGAGTTCCGGGACAGCCAGGGCTATACAGAGAAACCTTGTCCTGAAAAAAAAAAAGAAAAGAAAAAAGAAAAAAGAGAGAGAAATTAGAGTCTGAGCTACACTGCCTTAGCCAGGCAGCCTTGATTTGAACATCAGCCCTTCTTACTTCCTTGAATGAGTCAGGTAACATCTCTGAGTGTCCATGTCCCTTTCTGTAAAGATGGCAGAAGCAGAACAGGGACAGTTACAGTGACTATATGGGATTGTCATTGGGGTTGGGACCTGGGCCAGGTGTTTCCAAGGTTTTGATGTGTTTTTAAAGAATGAATTAAAGACACACAAGATTTTCAAAACAAGGAAAATGTATTCAAAACAAAGAAAAAAAATACAGTTTGAATACATTACCAAGGCTGACAGTGGGCCACAAGAGAGAATAAGTACTCGAAAGCTCCTACTGGGGCTTCCTTTGATGAAGTTCGAGAGAGGGAAGATTTTGGTTACTAAGGTAGACAGCACAGGTGTTTCTCTGTTTTCATTGACAGGTTTGGATTATGTAAATCTCTGCTCACAGTGCATACCCCTTTCCATAATTCATCTGATTTTAATCATGCATGCCCAACTATACATAAGCCTAGGATGGTAAACAGGGAAGTCTCCCTAAACGGTCACTCAGAGGACAAAGTTCGCCTTACTGTGCATATATTGCAAACTAGTCTAGGCCGGAATGTACTCCCTACCCTTGTGTCAGCATGTAACTGGAGCACTGTTGAATAGGATCCAAGGCTGATAGCTGTTATGGGGAGGAAAAACTTACTGCACTGTTCAGAGAGAGGTAAGTGTGCATCTCATGCAAGTAGGAGTCCTACGTTGCTGTCAAGATGCTCAGCGCATTGCTCTGAGAGTGGTATGTGTGCACGTGCCTGCAGGCAATGACAGTCTTGACTGCTAAGCATGTTATTAGCATAGATATTAGCAAACAGCCCAAGCCAAGTGGAGTCCTAAGTTGCTAAGCTATTCCCTAGGCTTGCCTGTCTTTGGACATCCTGAGCCTTCAGTGAGATGCTATTTATTAAGCACTTGACAAGAACATTGGCTGCTATTCTCCTAATATACTTTGAGAAAGAAAAATTTACCTTTTCAATACCCGAGGCCTACCTTTACTGCATCAGAACCTGCCTAGAGTGTCTCTACCACAATCCCAGACACTGGGAGGCCTGGGAATGTGGCTGTCTTCAGTTTAGTCACCACAGAAACCTCATAAACACAGCAAGCTAGAGGGAGCCAGATATGAAATTAGGAGGCCCCCACCTTCTAGCTGAGTACCCAGAAGGATGGATTTGAAGTGTGGCTATTTTCTGCTGGAGATATAGACTCATGCTTTTGGGATGGGATGCAGGGACAGCCCCACAAATTCTTCCCCCTCACTCTGTCCCACATGAGGGAGACATCTGAGGAGTTGCCATGACAGCAAAAACTGGACACTAGGAGTCCCAGGGCCACTGAGGGGGTATGATGGGGAACTGAAGAGAGAGGGTTAATGCTTCAAGTCAGGCTGATGAATTCAGCATCTGTGGGAGAAGATGAGAAGCTGAGTGTGAGGCTCCAGCAGTCTCATTGCTCACCCGCTTCCCTGCCAGGCTTCTGAAAGGCAAATGGGATCCACAAGGTGTCTCTGATCTATGCAGAAGCCCAGAGGATCTGTTCAGGACAGCAAGGTCCAGTTCAGGCTTAAAGGAAGGAGCACTGTAGTGGAGTAGTAATGTCTGTCTTGACAAAGAAGTGGCCTATGCATGTTGACTCTGCTTATAGAGAAGAAGGGGAAGAAATCTACAACCAGACAGATGCTTGGGGACCCCAAAGAAAAGGCTGTGGATGACCTTAAGTGGGTAGGCTGGTGCAGGCTGGTGCCAGCTCTGCTCTCTTATCTTTAAATGACAGAAGCTGGGGAAGCCCTTTCCAGATCCCCTAGTGGATGATGGGTCAAGGATAGGACCAGGTATCACAAACTGTCCAACCTTGTATCTGAGAGACAGAGGCCTGAGTGGACAGAGGCAATCTTTGGCTGCCTTGATTGATGGGTCCTGGGCCTACTGCAGATCTGAGCCTGCATCATTTCCCCATGGACCTTGTCTGCTTGGAAGGTACTCAAGATATTTGTGTGAGCAGGGAAGGTAGAGGTTTGGAGAAAAACCTCTGGGTCGGAGAGACACCATGGAAAGGGGCAAGGTACTAACACCTTGGGCCAAGAGCGGGTGGTGTTGCAAGGTAGGGCTGAGCAAGGAGCAGCAGTTCATATCTGAGGCCTTGGTACCATGTTGGTAGTGTCCCAAGCAGTCACAGATGGGAACTGACTTCCCACAACCCAGCATGAAGTAAAATTTACTTAAGTGGCTCTGATTCCAGCGAATGGGCTATGCTCACTCAGCCTCGGATTCCCTTTGGCAGCATAGCTAAGGGAAGAAAAGGTGAGGGTGAATGGAAAGGGGACAGAAAAACCAGGAAGGGCCTAGAAAAGGCATCTTTAAAAAAGAGTTTATTTATTATATGTAAGTACACTGTAGCTGTCTTCAGACACTTTTTCTTCTTTCTCCGGCCCTGCTCGCTGTAGCTGTCTTCAGTCACCCCAAAAGAGGGCACCAGATCTCATTATGGATGGTTATGAGCCACCATGTGGTTTCTGGGAATTGAACTCATGCCATTCGGCATTCTGAACCGCTGAGCTATCTTTCCAGCCCTAGAAAGGGCATTTTTAAAGTTGTCAGTATGGAGGGTGAATGTGGGGGTTCAAACCTGTAATTCCAGCACAAGGCAGAGGTGGGGGTGGGGAGCAGGCTCAGGAGGAAGAGGCAGAGGCAGAGAGATCCCTACAAGTGGAAGGCCAACCTGGGCCATGCAGCAAATTCCAGACCAGACAGGACTGTGTAGCAAGATCCTATCTCAAACAGACAACAAACCAAAACTATGACAAAACCCAGAAACACGTATGGTAGGAAGGAGAGAGCCCAGAGACAGTCAATAAAGTACTCGTTGCATACGTGTAAGGATCTGTGTTCAATCCCCAGAACCTACCTTGAAAAAAAAAAAATGTTTGTCATGTCATGGGCTTGTAATTCCAACACTTCAAAGGCAGAGACAGGAGGCTTGTCAGTCAGCCATCTTAGCCCACTTGGTGAGTTCCAGGCCAATGAGAGACCGTGTCTCAAAAGTCAAGGGTCTGAGGAGCAACATCTGAGGTTGTCTCTGGCCTATACATACACATACATTCACCCTCCTGCCCACAAGTACACTCACATCTCAGTTGTCAGCAGGAGCATGACACAATGTGTTTTATTATGAAAGTCTCTGCGTGGACATTTTCTGGGCCCCCAGGATATACTGGTTTTCTCTTTATTAGCCCTGAAGAGCTTTCTTCACAATGTCTGTACTTGAAGGTTCTGGTGCCTGGAGGTCTGTCCTAAGGCTGTCCTGCCCAGATCAGCTCTCAGTCAAGGCTGAGAAGTTGGGAAGGACTGGTCAGGGCTGGACAGGGCTGGATAGGGCTGGAAGGTGCAGGCGCCAGAGTGTGCAGCCTGTTCCAAAGGAATGCACAGATGTGAAGATTCCAGGGGAAAAAAGAAGAGGCAGGTGAACAGGGGTCAGAACAGAAGATTCTCCCAGGAATTGAGGCAAGGATGCTGGAGAGAAAAAGAGGAAGCAACAGGGGTGAGGCAGGATTAAAAACAAACAAACAAACAAAGAACCCAGAGGCTGGACGCCCCCTCACCTCCTCCTCCAGTTTCTGGCTTTCTTAGGGGCCTTTGAGATGCGACCAGCAGGGACAGGGAGAGGCTGGGTGTTCTGAGAGGTTAACAGGATCACTGCTGGAGCAAAGGGTACTTGCTGGAGAAAGAAAGTGTGTCAGACTACTGCGGTACCTCACCTCATACACTGAGTGACTATCGATCATTGCTCCCAACATGAGAGGCAGCTTTTCTGGGACTCCTCCAATACATGGAGGTACCAGACCAAGCACAGGGTTCTCAGCATCTCTGGAGTGAATTGGCCAGCATTACTATATTACTATTTTAAAGTTTACTTTAATATATATATCTCCTCCCCCTTGATTCTGTTCCTCTAGAGAATCCTGACTAAAGCAACTCCCAACATAAAGAAAAAGGGACTTTATTTGTGGCTTTAAGAATTGTGACTTTGGGGGATGCCCATACTTTTAAAAAAAGTAGGAATTATAATTCAGAGACACAGGTTCGAGAACATCAGGGAAAGCACAGTTTGGATTTTAAGGAGGAACAGGGGTTGCTTGACCAAAGAAGACAAAAAAAAAAAAAAAAAAAAGAAGGCATCAACAGAATGGCCACGCCCACAGCTCCAGAGTCCCACAAGTTCCGGGTCTGCATGGCAAGCCTTGGGGTGCAGTGCCTTTATCCAGCATAGGTGTGCCAGATGCCAGGTCACAGGTGGAGGGACCAGAGCTGTGATTTTTGTGGGTCCCTGCTTAAGGCAATCCCCTGACCCTACTTTGAAAGCTCTTCTGTGTGGCTGTCGTTGTGATCTTTCTTCTTCTATTCATATTCCTGAATGTCAACCATTTGCTTCCATTCCTTTTCTATGGTTACAGTCCCAATATTTGTCTCCTCAAAATTCCTTCGTCAGACTCAGAGTGAGGTGGGCATGGAGATGGGAGTCTAGAAGGTATTTGGTGTTAGATGCGGTGAGGTTGGTAGGTGCCCATGCTGAGAACAACATCCCTCTAAGAAAAAGGGAAAAGCCTCCACCACCTCCACCACACACCCAGAGAAGGCCTCGTGATGAACAGGAGGGGACATCTGCAAGCCATGGGTAGGGGCTCGCTAGAGCCTCACCATGCTGGCCTCCTGACTTCAGGCTTTCAGCCCTTGGAGCTAGGCAGCTACACTTTTCTGCTAAGCCACCAGGTCCTAGTCCTATACGGTTTTTTGTGGCAGTCCTGGCAGACGGACACCAATATTGGCCTTGATGTTGTCAGGCCTCTCTGAATCCTGTGGAAGTCCACATGGATGAGTCAGAGCTACTCAGATAAGTAAACTGCCCACTCTCAAACTGCCATGAAGACCCAGTGGAGGGAGGTGGTTCTCCATCACTTCCCTGTGTGGCTATGGACAGTCCACCAGCCAGTTTGAGCTTTGGTTTTCTCTGCACTTTACAAGCCCAGTTCTTCTCTCTTTGCCCACAGGTAGGTGTGGCACTTGACAAGGGCTATGGCCTGAGGTAGCTGCTCCTTAGGCCAGAATCCTCCTCCCAGGGACCACACCCTGTCTAAGGGTGAGAATACATGAAGAGGCCAAGCAAACCCTGCTAGTCTGTGTTCTTTTCTTTTCTCTTCTCTTCTCTTCTCTTCTCTTCTTTTCTTTTCTTTTGACAGGATCAGATGTAGCTCTAGCTGGACTAGAACTAGCTATGTAGGCCAGGCTGGCCTCAAAATCAGAGATCAGCTTGCCTCTGCCACTTGAGTTCTAGGATTAAAGGCTTGAGCCATCACATTGAGCTAAGCCTACGGCTTCCAGGACAGCCTGGTCTACAGAGTGAGTTCCAAGACAACCAGGACTACACTGAGAAACCCTGTCTCGAGAAACCCTGTCTTGAAAAATGAAACAAAAAACAAAACTAACAAAAAGAAAGAAAGGAAGAAAGAAAGAAAAGAGGCAGATTGGAATTGGAATGCTGGTTCATGCCCTTATCTCAGTGTGAGGGATGATTGTTGGGAATTTGAGGCAAGCTTGGGCTATCCATAGAGTTCTAAACAACATTGGGTTACAGTGGAAGACCTTATCTCAAAAGTTAACAAGGATTAAACCAAAGAAACAAAACTGGAGAGAAGGCTCAGTTCTTTCCTTCCCTTATGCCTTCAGCTGAGAGCTGCTGCCTTCAGCTCTTCCAAAGGGGACCGGCCATCAGCCAGTGCCAAGACAGAATACATTTTCTTCTGGTACAAATGGAAAGCCTTTAATCCCTCCATTTATTTTTTTCAAACAACCTTTGCACACTATATAAATATATATATCACAGGCTTTGACTCTTTCCACACAGAGAAATAAAAGTAATTTACATAAGTGAACCATTTGTTTAGCTGGGAAGATTTGTTTAAGCCTTGTCCGCACAATGAAAGAGGCACCATGATCTTTCTTAATCCTTGAGCTGTCACTGCACAGACAGAAGGCAAAGAGGCCAGACGGGGGCATGTTCATATTTGGGATGATGGAAAAGCCAGGAAATCTCTTTCTGTTGGAGCCTGAAAGAGAGGGACAGGCCAGTCTCATTAGGAGACACACTGGTGTTCACAGTGAGGGACCCATGCTGAACCTGGTATCATGAGCTAAGTACAAGTCCTCTCCCTGAATCATGGGTGTGAACCACCCATGGAGACCTGTCCCCAAGTCCTGCCAGAGCATATTGAAGTGAATACCCTTTTCTCTCCTTCCCCAATCTCAAGGGGATTAGAGATCAGAGGAAGGTGAACAGGCTCATTCTGCACTCACTGGGCTACAGGAGAACTAGCAGGAGACCAGCCTCACCCAGTGCTCCTTAAGCATGAGGGTGGGTGTGAGTGTGTGCTGGGAGGCATCCATAGACTCACTAGGAGGCGTCTGCACCTGTCTTGTGCTCCTACCCCTAGATTGCCCAGGGCTCCCTGTGTGGAGGGCTGCACAGTGTGGAAGGAGACATTGCTAAGAAGGCTCAGTAGCCTGATGGTCTTGTCCTAGGTCTCTGGCTCTGACCTTTGCTCTCTGGTAAAGGCAAGTAAACTTCCTCAGCTGGAGGAGTCTCCTCTCTGTCCTGTGCTGTATGGGTAGCTCCTGTTCCTTTGTGCTGCGACCTGGGTTCTAATTCTGCCTCACCCTCTTCCCAGCTGTATGATCTTAGGCAAGATACTGAGCATCTCAGAGCTTCAGAGAGAACCCATGAAGGTCCCTACCACATCCTCCAGCCCCAGGTTGTAGTGAGAAGCAAAGGAGTTCAGTAAACAGTTCCAGCAGCCAGCCAGCCTTGAAGATTATGAGGTCTGAGACTTAGTGCTTCCTTTCCAGAAGTTTCTGTCTTGGCCACCACCTTCGGACCCAAGTTGCCATTGTTCTCCAAGTTGGTGACAATGTCACTGGTAGGGGAAGGGATGGTCAATTTTTGATGTTTATGACAGGAACTTGGAGTGTTCTGGCTATGGTCTGATCAAATTATACCCGGAAATCTCTACCACAGGTTTGCATACTCTAGAGAGGACCTGGTTTGGATGATTAGTGACAAACCAGGAGGCCCAATCCCCATACAAGGGGACACAGCAAAGTTAAACTACCTACAAAGACCAGTGTCACAGCAGGACCTGGTCCAGAGATGCCACTTGGTTAATATTGGAGTACAGAGGTCACCTCCAGTGGGACTCTAAGTTTTAGGGAATAATAATAATTAATAATAATAATAATAATAATAATAATAATAATATCAAAGAAATACAGTTTCTTGTTTTGTTTTGTTTTTAAAGATAATCCACAGGGGAGAAAGCACAACGCTGAACAACTCAACTTGTCCTGATGCACAATGGGGAGAGAGATGTCTTACATGTCACAGGACCAATTTTTTTTCCCTCTTGTTTGTATAAAACAAGCTTCTCCGAGCACACTCTCTCTATTAGGTGTAGTTCTATAATGACTTTACACACCATGTTTCTTCAGCATCTATCCTAGTGAGCTTTAACTGCCAACTTGATACAACCTAGAATTAGTTATCTGGGAAGGGAGCCTCCACAGAGGAATTGCCTAGATCAGACCAGCCTGTAACCATGTCCGTGGGGAATTGGTTTGTTTGTTAATTGATTTAGGAAGGCTCAGCCAACTGTGGGCGGCATCATTCTCTAGGCAGGGGGTCCTGAACTGTGTAAGAAAATTGCTGAGTATGAGCTAACTTGTGAGCCAGCTAGCAAGCAGCTTCTCCCATGGTTCCTACTGAACTTCACTGACTGAAGTGAGTTGCTTAGACAGAGGTATGGAATTGCAAGCAGGCCTGCCTTATGTTTCTGCCTTAACTTTGATGTGGAATTACAAGTCGCATAAACTCTTTCTTTCTTTCTTTCTTTTTTTTTTTTATGGTTTTTCGAGACAGGGTTTCTCTGTGTAGCCCTGGCTGTCCTGGAACTCACTCTGTAGACCAGGCTGGCCTGGAATTTAGAAATCCACCTGCCTCTGCCTCCCGAGTGCTGGGATTAAAGGCATGTGCCACCACTGCCCAGTGCATAAACTCTTTCTTTCTCCATGTTGCTTTTGCTTAAAGTATCACAGAAACAAGAATAAATTAGAACAATACAGTGAATCTCTTTCAGAGTTGCACACTTTCATATTACAATGAGCCACAGGCCACCTCGAGATAAGAGAGTCCCATGTGCCCATGCCAGAGGCTGGATTTAGTGGGCCTTTGTTTAGGTTTTCCAGCCTTTCTCTTTCCAGACCGGTTTTTGTTGTTTCATATACTAATTTTTAAAGACCTTTTAGACCTCACCCTCTACCTTCCTGCTTTACTGTCACATGCTGCCCCTGAAGGGGGCACAATGGTGACAAGGCCAAGCTGCTTTTCCAGACAGAAAGAGATATTCAAGAAAGATCTGCCTCTGAGGACTTCTCAGAAATTTGTTCTCTGGGGCTCCAGAGTATCCCCGAGTCAAAACTCATGTTTTAACTCTCCAGAGGACCCCGAAGGCACCAAGATCAGAGTCAACTCCATGAGATTGAGAAACAAGTATAATCAGGCAATTCACAAGCATCATGACCATAGCTCATAAGTACCTCGCACAGAGACCCTTGCTGTAGGCAGTCTTATCCTTGAGGGTGGGGAGGAGACACTGGGAAGCTTCTGGAAGAGCAATCCTGAACGCCTCTGGAATCTGGGTCTGGTTACTCCAGTGTGAATAAACATTCAGCAATCTGCACCGTGGACTAGTGGGCTAAGCCCACTGACTTCTTTTTGATTTGGTTTGGTTTGGTTTTTCAAGACAACGGTTTCTCTGTATAACCCTGGTTGTCCTGGAACCCATTTTGTAGACCAGGCTGGCCTTGAACTCAGAGATCCTCCTGCCTCTGCCTCTCTAGTGCTGAGATTAAAGGTATTTGCCACCACACCCGGTTCCATGACATTTGTTTTAATGTTAAAATCACACAAGAGTATATGAGAAGTGCAGGCATGCCTCCCCCCTGAAGCCTAATCACAGGGGAAGGACCTAGGGCTTTCTTCCCCCACATGCTCCAGAGACCAAAACATGGGCATTCTTTTATCCTTGGCTGAAGCATTCTTTTTTTTTTTTTTTTTTCCACAAATTAAACCAAAAATGGCCTCAACAGATGACAGACTAGGCTGGCTAATTAAAACCAGAGAGAAGCTGTTGATCTACACAGCTCAAACTAATACTGTCATTTTTGGTAAATATGTCTGCCCCACTCTGGTTGTGAGGATAGCATTGATAGGGTGGGGGGGGGGGGTGTGTGCCTCATTCAATCACCAAAGAGGGCATTCACAAACTTCATCCTAGAGCAGCCTTGCTCAACTAGTGGGTGGTGACCTCTTCGGAAGGGCTGTGTCAAATGACCTTTTCACAGGGTCATATATCAGATTTCCTGCAAATTTATATTTACATTACCATCCATAACAGTAGCAAAATTACAGACGTAGAAACAAAAATCATCTTATGGTTAGGAGGTCATATGGGGAGCAGCTTTAAGAAGGTTGAGAACCATTGTTCTATTAGGGTCCCATCGAGGCAAGACAGAAAGATAAGGGAAATCACAGGGACCAGAGAGAGAAAGGAGCCCTTCTCTCTGACGGCTGGCTGAAGCTTCTAACCAGCAATCCAGCACGGTTAACTGGAAGCCTGCAATTTTTTAGAACATCACTACAAAACTTCAAGGGAAGGAAGCATACTACGTACCTTACTCTGTTCTAGTGGCTCCAGGTTTTATCTGATCAGATCTGGCTCTGTCTGAGTCATCTCATGAGCCACCCTATAATCTCTATTATCAAGAGACAAAAGAGGAGAGGAGGAAAGATTTCCCAGCAGCCTTTGCAGATGGAGAGCCATCAAATGCTGTATGGGGCTAACAGCAAGGCAGCCAACCACAAGGAGTCTCTTGAGGAGTCCGCGCCACACTCAGGGTATGTCTTACATTCTTCTGGGTGTCTTTCTTCCTCCTTACCCTCACAATAAGCCTATACTGAAATATCTCTAATAAAAATGGTCAACTCTGCCTCAAGCTAGGTAGGTCTGAAATCCTTTTCTCCATCAGTCACGAGACGAGCTTCTTGAAAGATTACAGGTCTTAGCCGGGCAGTGGTGGTGCACGCCTTTAATCCCAGCACTCCGGAGGCAGAGGCAAGCGGATTTCTGAGTTCGAGGTCAGCCTAGTCTACAGAGTGAGTTTCAGGATAGCCAGGGCTACAGAGAGAAACCCTGTCTCAAAAAACCAAAAAAGAAAAAAAGAAAAAAAAAAGATTACAGGACTTGTCAGGCTGATGGAGATGATGATACAGTTGTGACTGTCCCCTCACTGCTGATACCACGGAACATGATTTTATTCTGGTGTTGGGGGAAGAACTGGGTATCATGTACCAAGGGATTGTCAGGGCTTTGCACAGTATGGAATGGGAGGCAGAGAGCTCTATCATTCAGCTGTAGGATGGAACAGACTCACTTCTGCTCCTTATTTTGTATTTGTGCCTGGGTCTCATCTAGTCTAGAATAACCCAGAAATCCTGATCCTCCTGCCTCCACCTCCTAGTGCTGGAATTGCAGCTTTAGACTGATCTTTTGAGGAAAATCTTGGCCCTGTTGAGGTTGAGGGTTCCTCCTCCTCCTCCTCCCATACTCTGTTCAGATCAGCAGCTCTCTTGATACACAGACAAGTGTAGTGGTTTAAATAGGTTTGGCCCTCACAGACTCCATGTGTTTGAGTGCTTGGCCCATAGGGTGTGACACTATTAGGAGATGTGTCCTTGTTGGAGAAACTGTGTCACTGAGGGGCTGGGCTTTGAGGTCCTATGCTTATGCTTCGCCCAGGGTGCAAGAACCTGTCTTCTCCTGGTTGCCTTCAGAACAAGAGGTAGATTTCTCAGCTCCTCCAGTGGCATGCCTGCCTGGATGCTTGCCACGTGTCCCACCTTGATGCTAATGGACTGAACCTCACAACCAGTAAGCCAACCCCAATGAAATGTCCTCCTTTATAAGAGTGGCCTTAGTCACGGTATCTGTTCCCAACAATGGAAACCCTAACTAAGACAGAAGCTTCCTCTATATACTTACCTAGGAGCTTCATCCCAAGATAATCACCACCAAACACTAGCCAGACACCCTGCTCCAGGGCAGATAGAGGTCCACTCATCCCTCCTTCCTGGACTCCTCTAAGATTGCTCCTGGATTAGTCTTTTGCAAGCTTGTATTAACCCTAGTTTGTTTCTCTATGACAGTGCAGCCCTAAGAGAATGCCATACAGTGGGCTTATGCAGGGAGAGGCCAGGCAGAGGTGAGGGGTGGCTCCAAGCTCCACACTCAAAGCCGTACGCTGGTCCTGGTACCTCGTACCACAAGATTTGGAACCTCTAGATTCTTTAAACTACTTTGTGCTTTGAAGAGACTCATTCAGATTTTCAGTTCCTTTTGAACTTATTGGGTACAAGGATTGGTTTTGTGGATTTAAATGGATTTTTTCACAACTTTTATTGGACAATTCCATGGCTACTGTATAACTCTCACCTACTTTCTGTCTCTGAGGAGTTTCCTGTCACGGATGTGTCATCTAGATGCAATCTATAATGTGCGGCCTTTTGTGGATGGCTTTCTGCATCTGACAAACTCTGTTCTTGGGTCACTCATGATCTAGAGTGTATCAACACTTTTCATGGCTGAATAATATTCTATATAGGCACATCACTCTTTATCTATTAGTCAGTTGATGGACATTTGGGGCATTTCTTCCTTTCACAGCGCTGATTCCTACTGTCGTAAACGTGTGCACACAACTTACATGTGGAACTTTTGAGGAACTCCATACAGTTTTTTCATAATGGCTGAAAAAACTGTATGGAATTTTTTCATAATGAGTCAAGGTTCATTTTCTCCCTTTCCTCACCTACTCATTTGTCATTTTTAATAACCATATTAACTGAGGTGCATTGGTATCTGTCTGTAGTTTTTTTGTTTGTTTGTTTGTTTTTTAGGTTTTTCAAGACAGGGTTTCTCTGTATAGCCCTGGCTGTCCTGGAACTCACTCTGTAGACCAGGCTGGCCTTGAACTCAGAGATCCTCCTGCCTCTGCCTCCCAGGGGCTGAGATTAAAGGTGTGTGCCACCACTGCCTGGCCTGGCTGTAGTTTTGATTTATACTTTCCTGGTGATTGGTGACATTGATCATACATCAGTTGACCATTTGTATGTTTTCTTCTGAGAATGTCTACTTAGGTCTTTTGCCCACTGTCTTAAGAGTTTTATTGCTGTGAAGAAACACCATGACCATGCCAACTCATGTAAAGGAAAGCATTTAACTGGGACTGGCTTACAGTTCAGAGGTTTAGTCCATTTTCATCATGGCGGGAAGCATGGCAGTGTTCAGGCAGACATGGTGCTGGAGAGCTAGCTGAGAGTTCTACATCTGGATTGGCAGGCAGCAGGAAGAGAGATACTGGGCCTGGCTTGAGCATTTGAAACTTCACAGTCTGCTCTCAGTGACACACTTCCTCCAACAAGGCCACACCTACTTCAATAAAGTCACACCTCAAAACAGTGCCACTCCATAGGAACCTATGGGGGGTATTTTCATTCAAACCAGCACACACACTTTAAGAAACTGGGCTATCTGTTTTTCTGTCATTGTTGTTCCTGTTCTACTGAGTTCTTTGATGCTTAGCAACCCTCTGGCAATGCATAGCGATGGTAGCTTGAATGGCTCTCATGTGGTTAAGTATTTGAATGTCTGCTTCCCAGTTGGTAGGCTATTTAGGGGGGATTAAGAGGTATGGCCTTGGAAGAGGTGTGTCACTTGTGGCTTTGAGGTTTCACCAGCCTACACCCTATCTCCTATCCATCCCTCCCCCATCCTTCAACTCGCAGATCAGAGTGAGCTCTCAGCTACTGCTCCAGCACCTTGCCTGCCTGTCCTCATGCTCCCTGCCTTGGTAGTTATGGACTAACACTCTGAAACTATCAGCAAGCAATTAAGTAATGCTTTATTTTGAAAGTTGCCTTGGTCATGATGTCTCCTTACAACACCAGAACAGTAGCTAAGACAACAGCTGACGAACAATCCCTTCCTTTCTGTGCATTTCCCCTTCGTTCCACTATTTGCTGCCTGTGTTGGAAAGAAGCTCATCAGTTCAATCAAATCCTTTTGGTGTATTTTTGCTTTTGTGACCGGTGTTTTTAAGGTCAGATCCAAAAACTCCTTGCCCAGTCCAATGTCACACCTCATTTCTCCTGTGTCTTCTAGTATTTCATAGTTCCACGTCTTTTTTTTGTTTTGTTTTGTTTTGTTTTTCGGGACAGGGTTTCTCTGTGTAGCCCTGGCTGTCCTGGAACTCACTCTGTAGACCAGGCTGGCCTCGAACTCAGATATCCGCCTGCCTCTGCCTCCCGAGTGCTGGGATTAAAGGCGTGCGCCACCACTGCCTGGCGTTCTGTGTCTTATATTCAAGACTTTAATTCTCTTTTCGTTGACGTTTTTATAGCAGAGACTGAGAGACAGGGTTCAGTCTCAGCTGCATGTGGCTATCCACTTTCTCCAGCTCCACTCACTGAAGAGTCTTTCCTTCCCCAACATGTGCTCATGGCACCTTTGTCAAAGACTAGCCAGCTGTAACAGTAAACTTAATTCCAGACTCTCAGCTCCATGACATTTTTTTATGCCAGTACCATGCTGGTTTAGCTACTATTGCTTTGTGGTATATTTTGAAGTGAGACACCATGATACCTGTTTCTTTCTTTTTGCTCAAGATTGATTTGCCTATTTGGGATATTTATTGTTCTGTATATATTTTTTCTTTATCTAGTATTTTGGCAGAGATTACTGAACTTATGTACCACTTTTGGTGGTATACACTTTGACGTTCACTCTTTGAATCCATGAACACACGTTAAATTATCTTTCCATTTATCTGTATCTTATTCAGTATCTCTCATCAATGTTTTACCATTTCTACTGCAGGGATTGTCTATCTCCTTAGTTAAATTTATTCCTGGATAAGGGTTTTATAGATGTAAACTGGATTTTTTTTTCCTAATTTGTTTAGTTAATGACGTGTACAGATAGGTTGCTGAATTGTGTAGGTCGATTTTGCAGTTTTCAACTTTATTAAAATAATTTATTAGTTATAACAGTTTTACAGCAGCGTCTTTAGGATATTCTCTCTGTATGATCACATCCTAGGCAAAATGGGACCATTTAATACCTTCCCTTTCAGTGTGGAGGCCTTAATCACCTCCGTCAGGACTTCCAGCACTAAAGGCCGATGTGTTGGGGAATGGCACCCTTGTCTTTCTCCATGGCTTAGAGAAATTGTTTTCAATTTCCCATTCAGTTCCATCCTCAAAAACATTAAAAGCTAGAACCACTATATAATGCAGAAAGCCTGTGTCTGGGCATGTGCACAAAGGAGACGAAATTAAGATGTCAAAGTCAAAGAATGGTCTTACTACATCTCTATTCACAAAAGTCAAACTATGAACCAACCTACATATCCACTAAAGACAGGGCAAGAAAGGCATTTGGGGATACATGCAGTGCAATACTATCCAGGCATAAAGTGTGCGTGTGTGTGTGGGTGTTCTTGTCATTGTGACAAAATTGGTTGACCATGAAGGATATTATGTGACACAGGGTAAGCCAATCACAGAAAGATAGGCACCCAGAGGTAGTGTGCTAGCTAGGGTTTTGTCAAGAGAACAAAAGCTATAGTCATTTTGGAAGAGGGAACCTCAACTGTTAAAATGTCCCCACTAGACTGTATTGTGAGCAAGACTGTGGTGTGTTTCCTTGATTGATGACTGATACGTGAGGGCCCATCTCTGTGCATGCAATGCCATCACTGGGCTGGTGGTTCTGGGTTCTATAAGAAAGCAGGATGAGTAAGCCATGAGGAGCAAGCCAGTGAGCAGCACTGCTCCATGGCCTCTGCATCAGCTCCTGCCTCCAGGATCCTGCCCTGTGTGAGATCCCGCCCTGACTTCCCTCAGTGATGGGCTTCCCTAAGTGCTGTGGAACTAGGAGCTGAAACTTTTTCTAACAGGTTGCTTTTTGGACTTGGTGTTTCACCACAGAAGTAGAAACCCTAAGACACGTAGGACCTTATCTCTTAAAAGAATTAACCCAGTTATGAGGTTTTGTTTTGTTGCTTTTGTTTTTGGAGTCAGAGTCTCTCTGTGTAGCCCTGGCTATCCAGGGCTAGCTTTGTAGACCAGGCTGGCTTCAAACTCACAGAGATCCATATGCCTCTGCCTTTCAAGTACTGGGATAAAAGACATACACTACCAGCTGAATTAAGTCAGTTTTAGAAAGACCAATGTTGTATTTTTCTCTATGCATTTTGTATAGATGCATGCAGTTGTGCAGGCGTGTATGGTGTGAAAGTAGAAGCAAAATATTGTCCCAATGGGAACTAACAGTAATGAGGAAAGGGGACCTGTGGGCCTATGCTCAGTGTATAACCAATAGGTGTATGAACAGCCCTTTTGTAACATGGCATGCATAGTGTGAATTTTTTTCAGCGTCGACGTCATAGAAGTTGATAGTGCAATGGTTGTGAGAGCCTGGGGTGGTTAAGGGATGGGGTTAGAGAGATATTTTAAAAGGTTTACACTCTATAACAGGGACTGTTATTTAGAAAAATGTGCAAAGTATGATGCTATGTGCTCTCAGCCTAAAGTTTCATCTGTGTAAGAGATGTGTCTTGCTTGGGTAGATGCGACCACTTAACCGTGTGAACATGCTCTCCATGACTTTTCTAGTTTCAGTCCTGTTGCTGTGACAAGTACCTTAACCCTAACTGAAAGCAATTTACAGAAGAAGGGAAGGGTTTTATCTGGCTTTACAATCCCAGGCTGGTCATTTCCAGGGAGTCAAGACAGGGACTCACAGTCCCAGTCACATCACATCCATAGTCAAGAGCAAAGAGAGGATAAAGGTCTACCTTTTAGTTCTTTCGCTGAGATGCAAACATCCCTCTGGCTTAGCCTGGGTCTAATGCCTGCCTTGACAGGTCTTCAAGGATGCCTTGGCTATGGTTTGTTTGAGCCTCCTCTCAGCTCCACTGGAGACCATGTTTCCCAGCCACAAGCATACTTCCAGTGCTTTCTATGCCTTGGGCAACTGGTTGTCTGTTCCAGTGAGCACTCAAGCTGATCTATGGGCTCTAGGGAGCCCTCAGAGAGCTATGGGGTTTTATGCAGTGGCTGCTCTAAAAGCCAATGACAAGATGAGGTGACTTGATTTTCTTCAAGGGCACACTAGGCCAGGGTCTCTTTGAGTCCCTTATATAAGTCTTCTAGCAGGTTCCTGCTTCAGAAATCCCACAAGTTGCAGTCAGCTGCACTGCTGTGCATATCTGCACCCCCAGGGAACACAGGTGTGGAGACAAAAAGGACAAAATATCCTAGGATCCTTGATCCCTGTGACCTCCCAGCTGGGAACCTTCCTGCACTTGGCCTTTGTTTGTTCGTTTGTTTTTTCGAGACAGGGTTTCTCTGTGTAGCCTTGGCTGTCCTGGAACTCACTCTGTAGACCAGGCTGGCCTCGAGCTCAGAAATCCTCCTGCCTCTTCCTCCCAAGTGCTGGGATTAAAGTCCTGTGCCACCACTGCCCGTTTGCACTTGGCCTTTGTACAGGAACCTCTGAGCCTCCCCAGGGTTCCCTTTGAAACCCTCTCCCCCCTCTCTGGTATATGGTACCTAGGATTCCCTTTTAAAGGCCCCTCCCCCCTCTCTGGTATATGGTACCTAGGGTTCCCTTTTAAAGGCCCCTCCCCCCTCTCTGGTATATGGTACCTAGGGTTCCCTTTGAAATGCACTTCCCCCCAACCCCCCGTATATGGTGCCTACAGAAAACCAAAGCCAAACTCCTCTCTTCCTCATATTTATTTTTATTCATTCATTTATTTATTGGAAGTAGGGTAGTCCAGGCTAGCCCTCTACTCTCCTTCTGCCTCAGCCTCCCAAGTGCTGTAATTACAGGCACGTGCCCCAGTGCTTGTATGACTTTTTATTCTGATGTATAAATCATGACTGTAACCTTTTTTTCAGATATTTAATTTGCAAATAAAGATTGAACATATTCAAGATACACCATATGATGTATATATATTGTAATATACTCTAAGCATGTATATATTGCATAGTGGTTGCCATCTTCAGATCAGTTAACCTGTCCATCACTGCCTTCACCTTCTTCTAGACCTTTAAGTGTTGCCCAGCTTATGACTGAGCCTGTGCCCTGGCACTCTCTCTCCTTCTCTAAGACCCAGACTCTGGCAAGCAACCACCCTGCCACCCTCTGCATCTAAGACTTTGACTGTTTTAGCTTCCACATGTGACCGAGAGGTATTTCTCTTTCTCTGTGTGTAGCATCTTTCTCATCTTGCACCAAGGCCTCGAGGTTCGCCTGTGTGGTTGCCGAGAGCAATTTATTGTGATAGAGTATCATCCGCTGTGTAGACGGACCATGTTTTCCCTGCCCACTCATCCATCAGTGGGTGCTGTAAGCCCAGAGCTACCTTTTATCTTTATAAGTAGACTCAGGCATTTGTCACAGTAAGGGAAAGCTGAGGGGCATAGCTTGGGGACCTTGACCGGTCAGCAAACAGAGAGAGAGAATACTAGGAGCTCTCCTGATCCTTCTCGTGGACTCCTCTTGTGATTTCATTTCCTGACTCCTCCTGGCCTGCTTCTTCCTTTAGTCTCTTCGCTTCCACCATCAAATGCAAATACTGGTCCCTACAAATCCCCAAATCCAGTACTTCCTAATCTCAGGCTCAGTACCCTTCAGCTCTCTGAAGAGCTAATTTCAAATGCTCCGCATCTGCAGCTTTTCTGTGACTGTAACATTTTGAGGGTGTTGTTGTTGTTGATGTTTTTAAGTTTTACATTTTGCAGTTTGCTGCTGGGCCTCCTGCCTGCCAGGCCTGTAGGCTTCCTCCCTCAAAGCCTTCTCCCATGTCTTCCTCCTCATCTCCCACACTGGCTCTGTGCCCTTGGACCTTGGCAGTCTCAGCTTTAGTCAGCTCCACTCTTGCCCACAGGGATGTCTGTCTGGTTTGTTCCTGTTCTCTGGCTGTGTTTCTTCTATCCCACAGTACTCTGGCATCTCAACTCTTTTAGATAAAAATCCATTCAAGCTTTCTGTCCCTGCTCACCAGGAAGAGGTACTATGCATCTCTTCTCTTGCATATGAATGTCCCCTCTGCTGCTACAGCCACCCTGTTCTGTAGACTATAGGGACCTGTAACAGACAATCCCCCCACCCCCAGTAGGTACTAATGGAGTCTAGGGACTGGGTTGTGGCTTGGTTCTTAAACCTCAATGTGTTTTAGTATCTTCACCAAAAAGAGACATTGCTTGCATAAGAAACTAGGATTGGGGCTGGCTCAGGAAAGAGTGCTTGCCTAGCAAGCTGGAGGCCTTATGGTTTCATCCACTGTGGCACAAAAGCCAAAGCACAAAGGAACTATAATTGCTAAGCAAGTATTAAATGAGCTGTTGGAATAATTCCTATTGAACCTTCCAGCTCTGGACGGGAACTTGTCACAATGAACAATGTTCAATATCAGCCTCTGCCAAATCTTATTATCTATCTATCTATCTATCTATTCATCTATCTATCTATCTATCTATCTATCTATCTATCTATATTCCCCATCTCTTTCTTTCTCTCCATCTCTCCTAGCCCCTTACCTCAAGGATAACTAGTGTCCATTCACTCCCCTCCTTCCAGAGCCAACAAGCCAGCAAGTGCTTAGAAAGGTTTTCGTGTGTTGTTCTCTGGGTGTCTCCCTGGCTTCCTTCCACAGGTGTCTGCCCAAGCATAGAAGAGTCCCCTCTTCAAGCCAGCAACACCACCTCACACACCCGAAAGAGAGGCTCAGCTCCCTTTAAGCATCAAGAGCACCTTCTGCACTGGCCCTGGTCTTGGTTGTGAAAGAGCCCTGTTTCTCACCCTTGCAGCTTTCTACCTCCCAAGTCCACACTGAGTATACATGACCACAGGCAGTCAGGGCTTTCTCCATAGACAGAGCTGGCTGGCTTCTAGGCCATATTATGACCTCCACCCCCAGCCCCGCTCCCACCCCCAGCCCCACTCCTATCTCCACCCCAGGTTTTTGTTTCTTTCCTGTTCTGGCCCCTCCGCCACTGCTAATACCCCAATCTCTAAAGTTCAGCTTTTCACTTTCCCAGACTATTTCTCTGGGGATGTTTAATTCCCTCCTGTTTTGCTCCCAGAGATCCATCAGCCTCCCTCCTGAGCAGGGCCCAGCTCTGCTCTTTCTCTGGACACCGAGGCTCTGTGTGTGGCACACAGGACACAGGGCTTCTATCCAGAACTCCATCCTGGAAGGGACTTTCAGCCATACTAGAAATGTCACTTGCTTCTTCCTCTGCTACCTAAAAGCTTCCTGTCAAGTCCCAGGCACTTTTGGTACCCATTCCCCAGGCCTTTGTTGTTGATAGCCCAAGGGAGGCCTACCTTTTTGTGGGACAAAGGACAAGAATGACCACTTCCCTTCCTCTTGTCTGAGTCGTGCTCATCTTTAAGGCCACATGTGCTCCTGCATAGTGTGGGTCCCCTTTCTGAGGAGACTACTAAGGCCTCAGGGTGCTCACTGAAATGGAAGCTCCCCCACATACATTCCTGGTCTTCCTTGGATGGTTTATGGACACAGTTTGAACAACTGACAGGAAGATGTCCTCTCCCTGGAATCTCCCTCTGATCTGAGGCCTCCTGTGACCTGCTCTTTACTGTTTCTTTCCCTTGAAGCCTCTTGTTCCTTCTGGTGGTCCCTGTGAATCTTAGAGGCTAAGCCTCATCTTTTTGGGCCTATCTGACACCCAGAAGGGCCTACTGCAGAATGAGTTCTTAAGTACTTTGTGTGTCTCTGCTGAAGGCCTTCAGCTCTAGGAAGGATTCATTCCCACCTCTTTACTCCCGGTTGAGGAGATGAAAAACCGTATAAGGAGCAGCCTGACTGTGTGTCTTGCCGCCTCCTCCTTCCTGCCCCAGTCCTCCACTTCTCCAGACTCCATCTGCCTCTGACCTACGGTGTTCCCCACACCCAGCTATCATGAAGGACAACAGCAGGTATAGCTCACTTGGTTGGCTTCTCCATCTCATATCTGCTGCAATGCTGGTGTTCTGTCCTCTAGGGCTTTGCTCGAGGGTAGCACACAGGCTGGAAAAATGAATGTGCACAGAGAACCTGTCATAAATGCAGTCTGGGCTCCAGCGGGACTTCTTATGTCAGACTCTGGCCTTAAACAAGATCCCAGGTATTTTCTTGGGAAGTCTGAAGGGACCTGGGTCAGGATACCTGCCTACTCACCGGGCCCTCTCATCTCACAAGCTATCTTCACATGATACAGCCAGGCCTGCTGCCAGCTCCTTACCCCACCTCCAACCTTCCCTCCAAGAGTCTGGAGCTCCCAGGCCTCTGAATCACCAAGGAGGCCCTGGCCCACAGCTCAGTTCTGAGAGCCTTAACAGTCACTTTTGGCTTGTGGCCTCCGAGCACCAAGACATATAAATGATGGCCACTCCTGCCTCTGACTCACCACACCTTCTCCCCATAAGGACTATATTCTGCCCAACTGTGAGTCAGACGCATGGGGTGTGATCCTGGCCACACCAGTTACCAAGTACGCTGTGAGGCCCCTTGTAGGCAACTTCCTGCCTACAAGGGGAGGTTAATGACTATGGACCTCACAGGGTACGTGTGGGCCTAACAAAGGCCATTCACAGGTCCACTGTCACTGTTACTGTAGGCAGCGGAGGTCTACCATGCACAACTGTATGCTCAGCCTGGTGCCAACAGCAAACCAACCAATCCAAGTCCCATCCCTAAGGAGCATGGAACAGGGAGGGATATAAGGACGCGTGTCTCAGGTCAGCAGGCACTCAGTGAATGTTTGCTGAGAAAATGGAAGCTTCTCCCTCAGCCCCTCCTTACTTTCATTCACAAATCTCTACCTGAATCATACCTGGATCAGAAAGACCCAGGGCTCAGAGCTACTTAGGATTCTAAGGGAAACTTTAGATGATCAAGTAGATGGGCCGAGGTCTGCAGGGCTTTCTAGCAGTTAGTGAGTACAGAATAGCAGTTATGACAAGATTCCAAACTTGGTCCTCTCTTGCCTGCACCAGTCTGCCAGTGAGGTATAAACTAGACCGACTTCCATACAGTTGTACAGATTATTCCTCCTTTGCTTTCTGTGTCCCCAAAGATGGTAGGATCTGCAAACATATTCTCAGGGTTCACAGCTCCCGTCTCTTAGAGGAACTGGCTGGAATGGCTTCTGATCTACCCCTGGTCCTTGTCATTGTAGGAGCAACCATTGTGGCATCTTCAGCTTTCTTAGACCAAGAGGCTGTAGAGCATAAGACTCACCCCCACCCACCTCCAACTACTCCCACCCCACCCCCACAAACAGCCTCCTGGACAAGAAACCGAAGCCTGACTCACCCAATGTTAAGGCAGCTGGATGTGGAGATTTGAACCCAGGTTCTGGGACCTTGCTAAGAGCCTTTGGCAGTAAATCCTGAGGGAGTCCACATGTCCATAGCAGTATGAAGTGAATACTGATGACCAGCAGTGACCAGACAATGGTGGACAGATTTGAAAATATAGATCAACAGGATGAAGAGGTCACCTGTCACCTAACTTTACCTCTATGGCCATCAGGGAAAGACGACCAGGAGGGGAACTTCACTGACCATAGTTAACAGGGGCTGTGATGGGATGTAAGAGAACTCACTGAGATGAAGGAACTGTATGTTGATGGGGTATCCCACAAATGGTGCACATTGGTCAACTCATAAAATACAGTCTAAAAACAGTACATTTTTACTCTGTGTAAATCTAGTTTCAATTTGTAAAAATGTAGCTTAAAATGACATCTAAGCCACTTTTCTCTGGGTGACAAAATACCTGGAAAGAAGTAACTTAAAGGAAGAAGGAAAGTCATGAGAGCAGACATGAGCGTGAGGCGGCTGGTCGGTCATCCAGCATCCACAGTCAGGAAGCAGAGAGCAATGAATGCTGGCCCCTTAGCTCTGTTTCTCCTTTTTATTCAGCCCATGGATGCTGCTGCTTCTATTTAAGGTGAGACTAACACTCATCTAATCTAGGTAGCCCCTCACAGACACGCCCAGAGGTTTGTCTCTCCTGTGATCCTGTCAAGTTCACAGCTGAGATCAACCACCGCAGGGATGTTACTATCACATACTTGCTAGGGACTGAGTAAGTGCAATCAGGTACCCAACTGTAGCAATACCTGGAAGAACCATTGTGAGATGAGGCAGGCCTGGATGGAGGAAGTTAGGTCTCTGGAGATGTCTCTTTAAAGGGAATCTTGGAGTCCTGGCCCCTTCTGGGCTTTCCCCTCCACCTCCCATGAGGTGAGCAATTTCCTTCCCAAGTGCTCATACCACAGTGTGCTGATCCAGAGCAGGCCCATGGCAGCAGAGACAATCAACTATGGATTTCAAATCTCTAAAATTATGAACCAAAGAGATCTTTTTCTTTCTACAGTTCTTTTACTTTTTTTTAAGATAGGGTCTCACTATGTATCTCTGGCTAGCCTGGAACTTAACTTGCCATATAAACCACTGTAGCCTTGAACTCACAAAGACTCACCTGCTTCTCAGCTCTTATAAGGGCTTGACCTCTGTCATTTTGTCATAGCAACAAAAAATCAAACTGATACAAGTACAAGAATAATGACTTTGAATCCAAAATGCCCATGTTAGGGCTTCAGGATCCTGCCTGGTCAGAGAAGAAAGATGGCAGGTAGGCAGTCAGTCCTGCTATGGATTCTCCTTAACCTGACACCCTGAAACCAGCATGATCTAACCCAAAACTGGCCCTACCCACATGTCTGACAGGCTTCACCATCCTGTCATCCTTGCTACCACCATCAGAGCTCTGATTTTGCTCTGATTTCCTTATGAGCACTCATCCCGGATCCCTTCCCCTACCAGACCCTGGCTGAGGTATCCACCTGCCACACCCTGTCACACCTTAACATGGTCACTGTGCTGCTAGGGTTTAGATTCTGATATCTGCTGGATCAGTCACTTCAAGAGCCTGCAAAATTCAGAATGGCTTCCATGCTGAACCACACCCAGACACCTCTTCAGTCCTCTGGGATCCCCTTCTGCTTGGCTCAGATCCAGCTTTGAACGGAGCACACAGCCTCAGCGGAGGGGGGAGGCAGTACAGGCAGGAGGAGAGGAGAGACGTCAGGATAGGTGGGTACCTCTGAATCCTCACATCTGTCCCCATGCAGCTGCTCTTCCTGAGGAAAGCTCTCAACTGCCAAGTCCCTGCCTTATATTGAGCTAGGGTTTTCATCCCAGCCTTCCATTTCTGCTCCCAGAGGACAGAGAGACCTAGTTGCTCCAGATTCACTAATTCCTGTCACCTTGTCCTGCAACCTGAGCGCGTACTCTCCCCTACAGAGCCAGGGCAGGGTCCCCTGCTTGTCTGGCTTGGACAGATGCTTTGTTCATTCACTCTAGTTCTTGTCTGTGGCTCAAGGACACTTTAACTTTTACTACAGTCACAGCCCCTGTTGACCCAGGCTGAACTTAATGTTATGGGGATCATCCCTTGGCGCTGCTGGGGATGGGGTTCCTCAGCACATTGATAACTGTCATCCCTTCTGGGAACTCTTCTAAGGGATGGGACATGCATGATCCGACCTCAATGTGGTCTTTTAGCCACTGGGACAACCTTCTCTGGACACCTGAGGGAGCAGCAGTCTTACACTTTGCTAGATGGGGACCTCACAGTATTTTTGTGGGTCAAGAAATGATGAGTTCTGGGATAGCCAGGATTATGTAGAGAGACCTGATCTCAAAAACAAACAAACAAACAATCAATCTATGCTGAATATAGTGGTGCACACCTTTAACCCCAGCACTTGGGAGGTAAAGGGAAGCAGATGTCTTTGAGTTCAAGGACAGCCTGGTCTACATCACAAGTTCCAGGACAGTCACATACATAGTGAGACCCTACATTGAAAACAAAACAAACAAGCAAACAGAAGAAATGGTAATCAGGGTGGAAGTAGCACCTCCCTCCAGTCTGCATGAACTCAGGTGGCATTCCAATTCCTTGCCATGTTGCTCTGAGGTAGGCCTTTCCTCAATGAGTCCTTGCTTCCTAAGCTCCTCATGCAGCATGCATCTGCTTGGTTATTATGTGTAGAAATGACTGTTCGTGGAATGCAAGCAGACCTGCAGGCAGGTAGAGGAGAATGTGCTGTCCCTCTGCATGCGATTCTGAGGCTTCAGACTTCAAATCTTGCCTTGGACAAATCCATTCTCCATATCCAGAGAACCCCTGCTAGGATAAGGTGTGCAGTTGGGCTAGAGATAGAGACTGGGTAAGAAAGAGTATGTAGGTGTGTCCTGTGTACTGTTCCTACTGCCCCTGTTTTACAGAACAAGGTGTGAAACTGTTCCTGAATCTCTGATCCACACAGAGTGCAATGACAGCCCTGACCTACAAGCCAGCAAACAGTTCCTGCATACACAGCTTCTGTGCATGACTCTTTTTTTTTTTTTTTTTTTTTTTTTTTCAGTTTTTCGAGACAGGGTTTCTCTGTGTAGCCCTGGCTGTCCTGGAACTCACTCTGTAGACCAGGCTGGCCTTGAACTCAGAAATCTGCCTGCCTCTGCCTCCCAAGTGCTGGGATTAAAGGTGTGCACCACCATTGCCCAGCTTCTGTGCATGACTTTTGCACCCATAAAGTCTCCATGGCTTCGACACCCAGGACATTGTCCCAACAGTGTGGTACCGGTTCTCAAAAGACCCTTTAGGTCCCTCACTACTTCAGATCCCCATCCTCAAAGGAGGTCCATGTCGGGAGGGAGCTGGGTTTAACTGTATAGTCCTGGGCATACTCGACTGAATCTCCCTTTTCCTGTTACAAGTGTCTCAGTTTGAATGATACGTTAGACAGTTGCCCCCTGGTGGGAGATAGCCTTATTTGACTCCAGCCCATGGGATGAAGCTCCTCATATAGAGAGGCCACTAGCCCAGCTGGACTTGGCCATCACATGATGGAAGAGCTCTGTCCTTGTGGAGTTCAACTTTACTCAGACATAAACGGACCCTTGTGAGACATGCCAATGCCAGCACTTCCTCTTGCCCATGCCTGCCTTCCTGCATCTGCCCCGACTGACCACTACCTTCCCTCTCCTACAGTTCTCTTGCTGTCTGGGGCTCTCTGTGTCTAGAGTTATTCAGGAAATATTTACTTGCAAGTTGGTTACACAAACCACTTTAAGCTTTCTCCTTTAAGCGCTGTCTATGAATGAGACAAGCAAGCCTCAATTACACAATGATACATGACTGCTTCCAAATGAGTGGTTTGCAATGCGATTCTTATTGGCAAAGATGCAATTGCCAAAGTGTGCAGATTATCCCAAATCTCATCAAACAAAAGGATTCTATTCTCTGAATGGACCACTTAGCCCAATGACTCTAACTGATAACTATTCTCTGTCTATTCTAAAGCACTGAAAACTGATGAAGTCAGAGAAGTTGCTGACCCCAGCAGTCCTGCTGAGAAACCATTTGGTCCATTGCCATGGAGACCAAAAACTCTGAAGACTGGGGAAAACCTCAGAGGAAATCAGTGAGCAGCTCCTGGAAAAGTAATCATGGCCTGGCGGAGATGAGGCCTGAGTTACCTCAGGAGAACTGGAAGGCACCCGAGACTGGTGAGGAGACTCAGAACAAAGAACCTCGCTGCCTCATCCCAATCCAGAGAAACTCAATCTTCAATCGTGCTATGAGATACAAACACAAGGCCAGGAGCTTGTCTGAGCGAAGAGCCAGAGACCAAGCAGGTCAGTAGCAGGGACACCGTCAAGTGAGTTACTGATGCTCAGAATCTCATTAAACATAAGGGAGAACAAAAGGCATTGGAAATGGTCAGGGATGGATCCAGCAAGGTGGAACACTTGAGGTCACTATCTAAAGTACTCACCTTCCCAAAGTCTGACAACATGTCCTCTTCTGAGAAAGTGTCACCTCAGGTCATATAAGATAGACTCTCCTGAAGAAACCCAGTCAAGTTATCCATACACACACACACACACACACACACACACACACACACACACAAGAATTGTGCAGCCCTATGAAAATATAATACATACACATCACATATGTCATTTTACATCTTCCAGTGGTCATATATAAAAGGGTACAAAGAGGGACTCAAGAGATGGATCAGTGGTTAAGAGCACTTGTTGCTCTTGCAGAGGACCTGGGTTCAGTTCCCTGCATCTACACGGTAGGTCACAACTATCCATAACTCCAGATCCACGAAACATGACATCCTTTTCTGACCCTTGAGGGCACCAGGCATCCACATGGTATGCATGCATACATGCAAGTCAAATGCCCATATATATAAAATGATATAAATAAATCTAAAAGATTTTTAGTGACAAAGAAATGAACAGTTTATTGTAGTAGTGTGTCTTATTAAATATAATAACACTTCCAAAATATTATACCTGTACCCACTGTTAATAATCGGTGATACAGGGTATACATATATATATATATTTTCACACACATGCACACACACATACATTTATATATATATATATGTATGTGTACATAGTCCCACACATCTGGAACCCAGGACTAGGCAGAAGGCCTGAGAGTTTGGGACTAGCCTGGCTATGTAATAAGCCCTGTCTTTAAAAGTGGCTATCAGTGAGCTACTTTAGGTCCTTTGCCTGCACTGCCTTTGAAACTTGTTGAGCGTTTTATAGCACAGTCCTTTGTGTTAACTTGCCAAATCATTACTGGAAATAAATACTCGATCTGGATTTAGATCTCATAAAATGTACAGTGAAAAAAAGTAAATTTACATACCCAAATTGTTCCAAATATTCTTAGAAGTTTCCCGATCATTGAACCGCCGCTCGTTTGCACGTTTGGGTTTAAATTGAGCTGAATGAAACAGAAAATGCATTTTTACAACTGCACCACCCATATCTCAAGTAAGCGAAGGCTTCGCTTCCACATGAAGTGCAGGTGTGCCATACACAGAAGAACACATATAGTTGACATATCTGGGGCCACAGGGTCTTTCCGTGCTGGGAGAAAAGGTAGGTACACTCATCTGCTCTCCATTGTGATAAAATACTCAAGATAGATACTGGAAGGAAGAAAAGTGTGTTTGGGCTCATAGCTGCAAGAGGGTTCATTCAGCCCAGGATTGTCCGGATCCACTGCTTTGGCCAGCGATGAGGCTGGGTATCTAGATGGCGGTGGAAAAGTCTGGTGAAGGAGAGTGAGGAGGAAGGGGTCAAAGGAAGAGGGAGGAAGGGAGGATCTAAGAAAGGATAAGCTCTATCCTGAGGAGATTGCCCAATGACTGGCTTCGTCCACAGGCTCCCAATAGCGCCACCAGCTGGAGACAAGCTTTTAACATGAGAGCCTCTGGGAGCGTCCCATCCAAATCCCGAGGGTGGCACTGGGTTGTGTTCGAGATGAGGGACAGGTGAATTAGAAGAGTGTTTGTAGCTTCCCTGAGGCAAACCTGGGGGCACAAATGGAGACAAGAGCAGGGTCACCTCCTTCCCTGTCACCAACACTGCCACTGGTGCTCAGCACACAGATAAGTCAGTCTCATTAGATACAGGTTGGTGGTTAAACTGACTCCTCTCTGGACTGAACTATCCACAGCCACCTGAGGTTTCCCGACTCAGGATCCATAGGGAACCCTATGTCTGCTTCACCACACAGGTCGAGGCGGGGGCTAAGACCAGACAACATGGCCCTGGCCATCAGGCTTCTATGATCTGTGTTGTAAAGACAGAAGACAGCACATACTCTAAGTTTATCCATGCAGATTGGAGCTCAAAGGCACAGGACACACACACACACACACACACACACACACACACACACACACCGCCATTTCATCTGTGGACCACGTGCTCCTTGTGAACCTACCTGCAGCAGCTGCCTCTTCTGCCCACTGGGGTGATGTAACATCTAGATCTGGTGTGATTACCCACGGACTGGGTCTCAGGGGTTGAGATTAGGTATGAAGAGGTTGACAGGCTACAAACAAATTTGTCCAGGAGAAGTGATCTCACATCTCGGAAGCTTTGCAATCCCGTAAACATTAGGCAGGCTTGCTTGTGAGCTGATATTTCCAATTCTTCCCTTTCCCCTCTCTCTTCCCTCCCCCCTCCATCTCCTTTCCCCCTCTCCCCTCTGTGTTTGTGTATATATATATGAAGTTGCTGGTATCATAGATATAAGCTCCATCACAGGTCATCAAATACAGCATAAGACAGCAAATATCCCTTTGGGGAGTGAGAGGAGAGGTCATCCCCCACTCTGCCTTCTTCTTGGGATGACAGAACTGCCAGTCATCGATTTGCTTAAAAAGGGGGAGATGCATATTTTCTAACTTGCTCCATTTTTTAAATGCCACAGATTTGCCAGAAATGGGGAAATCTGTAAATGAACCCCTGGCCTTCAATCTGCCCAAGTACCCTTGGAGAAAACCAGCACAGAGGGACACAGGAGCCCAGGAAGCCAGGTGAGCCATCCATGTAAGCCCAGAAGGGTTTGGGACTAAAGGGCGTGGCAGGCATCTGTAGCACCAAGTCTTCTCAGAGCTACAGGATGTCGCTTGTCATTTTAGTCGTTTCGTTTTGATTTGAGGCAGGGTCTCACATATTCCAGGCTGGCCTCAAAAATCACTCTATATTCAGAGGTGAGTGTGTGTGTGTGTGTGTGTGTGTGTGTGTGTGTGTTCGTGCGTTCGTGCGCACATCCGCCCATCAGCTTGGATGTAAGCAGTTTTCAGAAGTTTGTTCTCTCTTCCACTGTGGGTTCCAGGGATTGAACTCTCAAGTTGTCTTACTTGCATGACAAACAAGCACTTTAGGTTGCAGGGTATTTGATCAACTGTGAACCCTGAGATTGTGTTGTTTACTGGAAAAGTGTGTTTCTAGTTGTGGTGTGGCTCAGTCCTTAGCACATACTTTTAATCCCTCTGGCTGGAATTACTCACCCTTAGTCCACACCTTTAATCCCAAACAAAGGAGGTAAAAGTAGTTTTTGGAAGGAAGCACCCATGTTTGAAAGTGATGTCTAATTGAGTGGCAGACAAAGTGACAAATCAAAGAAAGATCTGACAAAATATGATATGCCCAACTCTCACAAGAAGAGAGGGGAAAGGGAAGCTACTTAAGAGAGCAGCGCAGAGAGAAGCAGGCAGGCAGTTTTACCACAAGAGTTGTACAGAAATGGGTTAAAAAGAGAAGAAGCTAGACATAGGTGAAGACAGAACGAGCCAGAGAATGAGAAGGAGCCAGAAGGTTAGAACAGATCGCCAGAGTTAGTCTGAGGCCAAGCAGAGCAATACAGGAGAGGCCAAGAGAAGCCAGATTGAATCAGTCAGCTTGGAGAAAAGTTTGAGCCAGGACAGCTGAGCTGAACCAGCCAGAGGAAAGAACAGGAAAGGGTGAGCTTATTCAGCAGCAAGTCTCAGAGGCTGAAAACACACTAGGCCTAGATTAGATTGTACAGAGGCCAAAGCTTCTAGGACTAGGCCTAGATTAACAGACAAGGCAATATGCCTCAGTGATGGCAATTACCACAGGAGAATAAAAGTTACATTTACAGCTTTTACCTGCTGAACCATGACCTGGAACTCTTGATCCTCCTGTCTCCATCTCTCTAGTGCTGAGATTCCAGATGTGCACCACCACATCTGACTCATGTGGTGCTAAGGATCAAACCCAGGGCTCTTATGTACTAGATGAACACTGTGGTACGAGCTACACTCACAGCTGTTTGTTTTTACTTCTCTTACAGTGACCTGATTGCTTGTGTTTTTCTCTATCCACAATTTCCTTTTGTAAAAATGATCTATTCTAATAGGAATTTGGGGATGTTATGTACACTGAGGAATAGAAAAGGAAGATGATGGTACCACGACCTTAGAGAGGTTTTAATAAATTGCATATGTGCTGGGTCTTTTTCCTATGCATTTAATGCTTGTTTTCACTCCATAAGACAGATCTTACTACTCGGTTTTTTGTTGTTTATTCACTCCTGTGTTCTAAATAGTTTTCTACGCATATATGGAATGGCCAGCTATACTGCGTGCTGTAGTGATGAGATTTCAGAGTGTTCACTGGGCTCTTGTTTGCTGGGTATTTGGATAGTCTATCAGTTAGAATTGAATTTTGCTGCTTGTCTTAGACCGAGTTTCTATTGCTATGATGAAACACTATGACCAAAAGCAAGTTATGAAGGAAAGGGTTTATTTGGCTTATGCTTCCAGATCACACGGTTCATCATCAAAGGAAGTCAGCACAAGAACTCAGGCAGGGCAGGAACCCAGAGGCAGGAGCCGATCAGAGGCCATGGAGGGTTGCTGCTTACTAGCTTGCTCATATGGTTTGCTCACCCTGATTTCCTGTTCTTTTTTTTTTTTTAAGTCTTTTGTTTGTTTTTAAAAGTCTGTTTTTGTTTTGTTTTGTTTCTCTGTATAGCCCTGGATGTCCTGGAACTCACTCTGTAGACCAGGCTGGCCTTGAACTCAGAAATCCACCTGATTCTGCCTCCCAAGTGCTGGGATTAAAGGCGTGGGCCACCACAGCCCTGCTCACCCTGATTTCTTACCACCAGCCCAGGCATGGCACCATTCACAATGGGCTGCACCCTCCCTAATTGTATCACTAATCAATGCCTTGCAGGCTTGCCTGCAGCCAGATCCCATGGGTAGATTTTCTTAACTGAGGTTCCCTCATCTCAAATGATTATAGTTTTTGTCAAATTGACATAAAACTATTTAGCACAATACGTGTAACAAAAAGTCACGTGACCCGGTTCATCACAGTGGGTGTCTATTTGGCTCCTGTGTAAAAGAAGTTTGAAGATCATGACAGAAGTTCCTTCTTGCCTTCAGGGACCTAGGTTCCTTCTAGCATCTCACTCTGTCATCTGTTAAGATGGCTGCCAGAGCTCCAGACATCACAGCTACAGTTAAGGAGGGAAAATGGGAGGGGTGAGTGGTTCATGTTAACTCTCCATGGATTCCTTGAAGGCTTACCAGCCGACACTACTTGCATCTCATTGGTTACTCAGTGGCTCAGTGGTTTACATTGTGTGACACTTCCATTTGCAAAGGCTGCTGGGAAAGGAGTTGTTTCAAGGTAAATCCGATTTTCTCCCTCTTGCACTGGCTTTCACTCTAAAACATCAAGGTTTCTTGGCACCGCTCTAATTAATATCTCTGTGCTGACCATGAGGTTGGAGTGCATTTATAAGCATTTACTGGTTCTCCACTGACTTTCGTTTGGGTGGTGGTCCTTCCGGTCATTTGCCCATTGCTTGTATATTTATTTTTACATTCGTAGTTCTTTATATGTCAAATAAAATACCCACGGCCAAGCTAAGCATGGTAATCATGCCTGTAATCCCAGGACTCAGGGCACAGAGGCAGGAGGATCATGGTGGATTCAAGGCCCCTTTAGCCTACATAGAGAGTTCCAAGACAGTCTGGGCTACAGAGTGAGACCTGGCTCAAAAAATCCAAAGTAAATCAGAACATTCTTGTCCTGAGATGTACACTGCAAACATTTCTACCCATGTATCATAATTTTACTGCATTATAGTGAGCACAAAGTTTTAATTTTGCTGACATTAACTTATCAGTGGTGTTCTCTATGGCTCACCGTTGTGTTTGCTATTTATCAAATACCTAACTTCCATAGACATTCATACCTCAAGTTCTGCATCTCTGTATCGCAGTCCATATGGACACCCAGCTGCTTTAGTGCCATTTACATGAACGGCCTTTAGCTCCTGTCAGTGAATGATATCCGAGCCTTGTCTTCTCTCTCTCTCTCTCTCTCTCTCTCTCTCTCTCTCTCTCTCTAAGACAGGGGTCTCACTATATAACCACGCTGGCCTTGAACTTACTACATAGTCTAGCTTGACCTTGAACTCATGACACTCCTTCCTAAAGGCTGCGATTGCAAGTATAAGCTACTATGACCAGTTTATTGATAGATTTTTTTCAAAAAAGCTCCACACTATGTGCATTCAGATGGGTTTGTCTCTAGACTTCTCATTGGTCTCACTGACTACCTTTATGCCAGAACCACACTGTCTTCAATTCTGTAGCTTTGTGCTTAAAATCTAGTAGTGTGAGCCCTCCTACGTCATTCTTTTTAAAGACAGGCCTGACTATTTTAAGTTTTGTGTTCCCATATAAATTTTAGAATCAGGATGTCAATTGCTACTCCCAAAAATATGCAGTTGAAATTGCATTATCCTTACAGATAAATTTGGGGATCCTTGACTCCTTAAATTGTCCAGTCCATGAATACATCCCAACTTATTTAGTTGGCTATATCCCCTCTGTTTAGATGCTTTAAGAACTAAGTCAGTGATGATTTGTAGGTCTAGGATGTGTTTTATACATATTTTTAATTCTTGTATGTGTTGTTCATATATGCATGTGTGTTTTGGAGTTTATGTGTATTCATGCGTGTGACTGTAGGTGTGTGTACTACAGCGTTCCTGTGGAGATCAGAGGACCACTTGGGTGTCCTCACTTTCTACCATGTTTAAAGCAGAGGTTTGTTCACCACTCTGTAAGCTAGGCTAGCTGGCCTGCTCACTGGCTTACAGTGATGGTTTACATCGAGCTTGCAAGGATTCTCCTGTCTCTGCTTCCCACCTCTCCATGGAAACACTGGGATCACAGATGTGTACAACTGTGTCTGGCTTTACATGGACTCTAGAGACCTGAACTCAGGTCCTTGAGCTTGCATGGAAGGTGTTTTACCCACTGACCCATCTTCCCAGTCTGGATTTATACATATTTTAATCAAATTTGTCCCTAGCTATTTCTTGCTTTTAAAAAAAAAATCTTATTTTTATATGCTAGTGTTTTGTATGTCTGTTTCTAAATTATTTACTGATGAACAAAACACATTGGTAGTGCATAAAAATATAGTTATCTTGTCAGATGGGAGAAGTGAGGAACTTTTACACATACGTTTACCTGGCATTCCATGATATTGTCAGATTGCTTATTCTATATTTTTTTGTCACTGTCTTAGTTAGGGTTGCTATTGCTGTGACAAAACACCATGACCAAAAAGCAAGTTGGAGAGGAGAGGGTTTATTTGGCCTACACTTCCACATGACTGTTCATCACCAAAGGAAGACGGGGCAAGAACCTGGAGGCGGGAGCTAATGCAGACAGAGGTCACAGAGGGGTGCTGCTTACTGGTTTGCTTCCCCTGGCTTGCTCAGTCTGCTTTCTTACAGAACCCAGAACCACTAGCTCAGGGATGGCACCAACAACAGTGGGCTGGGTCCTCCCTCACCGATCGCTAGCTGAGAATTGCCCTTCAGCTGGATCTCATGGAGGCATTTCCTCAACTGAGGCTCCTTTTCTCTGTGATGACTCTAGATTGTGTCAAGTTGACACAGAACCAGCCAGTACAGTTAAGTTTGGTTTTCTATGCACAGGCAAGTAAGTCCTTGACAGCAATGCTGAATCAATATAGCCGTGGTAGACCTCTTTGTTCATTCCCTGATTCAGGGTGTTTTGATTTGCAAAGATCAGAAATCCATTCAAACTCACTCAAATAATTAATTATCCCAAAGAATCTAAGTCTAAGAAACAAAGCCTATCTTCACAGGAACTGGAGCAGCATCAGGAACCAGAAACACTGGGCCAGCTTCTCTGAGGCCCTTCCCCCTGCTTCTCTTGTAAACTGCTCTGTTCTCCTGATTCTCTTTCAGACAAGAGAATTCTTCTCCCTGTTTGCCCATAACCTAAATAGCAGCCATTGCCAAGATAACCTTTCACCTTGACCTACGAAGGGAACGAATTCAGTTGTCCACCTTTGGGTCAGGTATCTACCTTTATGTTGATTAGGTAAAGGAACAGGGAAAAGAATTTAATGGGTCACCCCCACGTCATCAGTAGGACCTTGGTCTGCAAGACCCAAGTAGAGGGACTAAAGAGATGGCTCAGTGGTAAAGAGATGGTTCTGTTTTAAGCAGCCACAAATGGTGGCTCACCACTGCCTGTAACCAGTTCCAGAGGATCTGATCCCCTGTTCTTGCATCTGCAAGTATCCACACATGTATGATATATATTCACACCAATATACAGACACAGAAATAAATCTTGGAAGAAAAAAAAAGTCAGGGAGAGTCAGGCAACCCTTGGTGTATCTAGTGTCATCTGTTAGGGTCTGGATCTCAAGAACACTAAAGGAAACATGCACAAAGTAAAAAGCCACAGATTGATGTAGGGACAGGAGGGACTCTGGGCTGCAAATCAGAAGACTAGAGGACTTGGGTCTTCAGAATAGCTGCAAGAACCACAGGTCTTTAGTCTCTGAAAAGTTTGGGTGGTGTTGATAAAAGGTATGCATCACATCTTCACAATCAGTACTTATCCACCAGGTTCTAGAATTGTCTGCAGCTCAGCCAATGTACTGAGCACTCTTCCATGTACCAAATTACAGTGATGCTGGGCGAGCTGCCCGGAAGGAAGCACAGTCAAGGCAGAACACTACTCCTTACAGAGAGACACTGGGATGGTGCTTTATTTGTTGAGTTAACTATAACACATCATTATTAGCATCAGTGTTATGTGAATTTTCCAAGAAAGTATATTTCTATTCACTGTAGAAACAGAGGGCAAAGGTAGATCAAAGAAATGATTCTGCCAAGTCTAATGTGGTGATCCAGTGAGTTTACTGGGGTTCCTTACAAGAGCATGAGTCAGGGGTTACTTGCAAGAACACAATAGCGTCAGGCAAGAACATCACAGCAAATCCTGTCCTAGCATGGGCAACAGCTCACAAAACTGCATCGTTGGAGTGCTCCATGCAAGCTGCAGGCAGCTACACACCACCAAAGGCTCTCCCTGTTCCTGCCAACTCCCAGCCGTGGTTTATTGCTTCTATAACTTAACTAGTTGGAGTCATGTTCTGTGACTACCATTCACTGATCCACCTCAAACATGACCACTGCGGTGAATTGTCTAGCACCACCAAAGACTCAAATGTGGCGCTGTGAGTCTGAATTTCTGAAGCTGGACAAGGACCAGGTTCCATGTTGGAAACTGTTTCCATGGAAACACACAAATGGCACAAACAGTTACTCTGGGGGCAGCTTGTTCGTCAGTGTTTGCTCCAGTTGTTGCTACGAGAGAGTCTTACAGTATCAAAGTTTCTTAAAATAAAATACAACAAAAGTGTAAACAAGCCCTGAGAGACTTAAGGAGTAGTATTAACTAATCGCAATGCAGAAACTTTAAAAAAAAAAAATTCCTTTTTCAGCCAATGCACTATGGACCAGGGGTGGGGGGTTAGGGAGACTGATGGGAGAAGGGATGGGGTGTCAAGTGTTAAAAGACAAGCAATTTTGGACAAGGGTCAAATATTTCAAGATGCTAAGAAATGATTGTTTATTTCATTAGACACTCTCACGGTATGACAGTTATTTTTTCAGCCATGAGTAAGACTGCATCTTTTGGAGAGACACCCTGGAATATTTCAGATGGGACAAGATGATGTCCAACATTTGCTCCTAAATAATTCAGGCTGAGGAAGCAGTGGGAGGAGTGGAGATAAAACACAGGCCTTGAGCAGGGCTGCTGGGGCCTAGGGATGCATGTTTGAGAAGTTCTTCATACTTTTCTGTCAACTTAAGAGTGTTTGAAACTTTCTATAGTAAGTTTGAGTTTTTTTTAATTAGGTTCATTTTTGAAAGCTTTTTACATTGCTGTTTATTTGTGTATTGGTCATTCTGGGCTCGAACTGGTGAGTGCACAGGGCGCTGAGCTACATGCCACATCCTAAAGCTTATCTGGAAAAAACCAAAACCTTAAAAAAAAAAAAAGAAAAGCAAACGGCACAATTTTTTCCAGGGAAGCTGCCCAGGTCACAGATCCCTGGTGCCTGCTTTCTTATAGTGCCCATAACCACCAGCCCAGGGATGGCATCACCCACAAAAGCCTAGGCCCTTCCCCATAAATCACTTAGAAAATGCCCTACAGTTTTGCCTACAGCCAGATTTTATGGAGGTGTTTTCTTAATTGAGGTGCTCTCCTCTTAGAAGACTTGAGCTTGTATCAAGTTGACATAAACTATAGAGCAGAGGACTTGCCAGCTATGCCTTATAGCTCACATTTCTACTGTCAACTGAGGTGATGACCATTTGCCTAGCAAGGGACATATAAATCAGTCTTCTCCATGCCATGTGTCCACATGGAAACCAGCCGAGTTACCCACATGGTCTGCCCCTTTCTGTGGACCTTCAGCGAAGCATCAGAAGATCCCAGACCCTCGGCTGTGGAGACTGAAGGAGAGGGGTGGGTTTCACCTATGAATATCTATTTTTACACAGTCTGTGACTTACATTCCGCAGTTAATGCTGCTAATTTCATATACTTTTGACAGCTGTGTCTTTCCAGAATTTCTAATCTTTATCCCCCTCTTCCTGATGTTGAAGAGACATGCTTGCCCTCTTCCACAAGGCCTTAGAGATATGGGCTTCAGAAGGTCAGGGACCTCTCTCAGGTGTGACTCTGAATGAGTCTTTCTGGCTGTCTGTACCTTAAGCCAGGTGTGGTAGGTGAACAGACAGGGACTGGGAACTGCAACAACGCTAATGGAAAATGCTGGAAGGACAGCCCACCCATCCCCTTTGCCGTGTTGTAATAATTACACAGGCTGGGCAGAAGCTCCATGGTAAATACTGCATAAAGTAGGTATGCTGGAGCAACCCTGTAACCCCAGCACTCCAGAGGCAAGAGAAGGAGCAAGAGTTCAAGGTCACCCTGGACTGCATAGTGACTCCGGAAAAAGCAAGCTGGATGGTGGTGGCACTCGCCTTTAATCCCAGCACTTGGGAGGCAAAGGCAGGTGGATCTCTGTGAGTTTGAGGCCAGCCTGATCTACAGATCGAGTTTCAGGACATCCAGGGCTCCATAAGACAACCTTTCACAAAAGAAAAGTAGACTACAGCTGTGCTCAGAGAAGATCCCAGAAGCCCCAGTAACGACTCTGTCCTTGTAACAGTTAAAAGGATGCTGGACTCAACAGGGCCTCCTGCTCCAGTGCAAAGCCTCCAAATAATCATAGAAAACACAAGATCTCAACGTGAGCAAAGCAGTTTTCCTCGTGGCTATGTTCAGGTACCAGACAAAAGCACCTTAAGAGTTTTCTTTGGCTGCAGGGGAGAGGGCACAGTCAAAGTGAAAGGCATAGCTTGAGACAGCTGGGCAGACTGTGTCTGCAGTCATGGAGTAAAGACATGAGTGTGTGGGCTCTGCTCACTTTCTAGGTTTGTTTAGTCCAGGACGCCAGCCTAAGGAATGGTTCTGCCCACAGGGGAGGGTCTGTCTACCCTAAGTAACTAAATCTAGATAATGCCTCTGGGACATGTCCAGAGGGTTGTCTACTGGGAGATTCTAGGTTCTGTCAAAATGGCAATCAATGTTACCCACCACACATACACATGAAGGAAGCTTCATATACCTTGGAGCAAACCCAGAACCAAAACTGGATTCTTTTCTCCAGCCCTGAGCAGATTGCCCTCAGCAGGTTACAGGAATATGAAAGATTCGATCCTACATCTTAAACTTTCATAAAGACAAACATGCTAACATCAACAGTTAAGAATCTTTCAGTTGAAAAGAAAGGGTGCATGTCAAACTTCTTCTGGCTTTAATTTTTTAGCATGTTGTGAAGCAGCAGGTTCAGATCAAAGCTATTTGATCACCATCAGGATTCAGTATACTAGTCCCTCGTCAAAGGCAAATCACTAATCCAACACTTTGCAACAAAAGGATGGCAGCCTCAGAGAACAGAATAGTTAGCCAGATGTGGTGGTACACACCTTTAATGCCAGCACTCAGGAAGCAGAGGCAGGCAGATGTCTGTGAGAGTTCAAGGCCAGCCTGGTCTACAGAGTGAGTTCCAGGACAGCCAGGGGGTGGTAGTGGGGGAGAAACAACCAAAAGCATTTCCTGGTAGAAATGGTCTTGTGAGGGTAGAAGGCTAAGCACAGGTTCTGTACTCAGAGAACCCATTGTTTTTTTTTATCTATCCAGATTGAGAATGGAAATTCCAGGAAAAGCTATACAAAAACCAAAACCAAAAACAAAAAACCCAAACCCACAAATAAACAAGCAAACAACAACAACAAAACAAACAAACAAAAAGCAAGTGAACCCCACTGATGGAAAAAGCTTATGACTTTGAAAGTATTATCAATGTGCTGAGGGAACTGAAAAGAGAATGTTCTAGTCAAGGGTCCTGACCATATTGCAGTGCTCACTCAATAATGAAGTCCTGAAGCTAGAATAGCCTGGATTTTTCTGTCTCGACAAATGGCCTGGCTCTTACATATGTTTTATAACTGTGGGAATTACAAGCATATTTCTGGCTCTTGTTGGTGTCTGTCTGGCTGTTTTTATTGTCAATTTGAGTTTTTAACAGGGTTTTACTTAGCTCAGGATAGGTTTAAAGTCAATATGTGGCTAAGGATAACCCACTGGTTGCAAGATGTATGTAAGACAGATATTAATTTTGGGTGTCTTCTTTAATGTCCTTCTATTGTCTCTCAGTAAACTGGAGCTTACTAACTCAGCCAGATTCCAGGAACCCTTCTGTCACCGTGTCACCCCCCCCACACACACACACACACACACTAGGTATGTCTGGCACACCCAACTCTTTTAGGGCTAGTGGGAGATTGAACTCAAGTCCTCATGCTTGCTCAGCAAGCTCCTAACTAAGCCATTCTTGCTGTTGATTTTGTTTATGTCTCAAGATAGGTCCTGCTATGCAATCTTGCTTGGTCTGGGGACTCCCTCTGTAGATCAGGCTGGCCATGAACTCATAGACATTCACCTGCCTCTGCCTTGGATTAAAGGTGAGCACTACCATGACCAGCTACTAGCCATATTTTTAAAGACCTCCCCATATCACCTGACAAACGAGCTTGAGGCTTTAGCCCCACTTTCTTACCGCTTCCCCTCCCCTAGAGCCCTGTTAAGGCCCTTCAAGGCTTCATAGCCCACATCTTGGGGAACTTGGGTCCTCTTCCTGTGCTGTACCAGGCATCTGGGCTACATATAAGAACCAGATTACCTTCCCCTTTCCTCCAGCCTTCTCATCTTGTGGAATGTGGACAAGGAGCTACGTTTCCAGCTTGTGCCCCCAGCCTCTGGTGAGAGACCCATGAAACACTGACACTCAGAGTCCTTTGTTCCAACGACTACAGCAATTCACCAAGTGCCACGTTCTTCTTGCAGCCCAAGAACTCATGGGAGACTTTCTTAGTTCACCTTTGGACAATGTCTTGGGATTGCTGTCATGTGTTAGTGATTTGGGAGAGTGCTGTAGAGACCAAAAGGAACAACAAACATGGCCTGCAGCATCCTGGTGGCTCCAGGGTTCAGCCTGCACACTGCGCCCTGAGAGGTAATATGACCCTCTTCCTATTTCTTTTTCTCTCTTTCACTCACATAATTGGTGCTGTCAGTCCTGGATCCCGACACTGCCTGTCATGTGATTGTCAAACCTCTAAATTAAGACCTTGACTCTGCGGTGTAGAATAATAACATGCTCTACTTTGGCTGAGTTTAATGACCGTGCCAGGATTCAAGTCTTGCCAGGTTGCAAGGTCACGTGGGTGCCGGGAAGCCTGCCTTGCCCTGGCCTGGAGAGAGCTAATTGTGTATAAGAAAAAGAAATGAGATTGTGCTCCGCTCAAGACAGACCATCAAATAGCAGGTGGCTGGTTTTCAGAGGACCGTAGGAGGGACCTGACACACACAACTCAGTTCATAACTCCCCGGAGCAGGTTAGAGAGACAGCCTGCTCCTTGGAGGGTCCCCACTGGTTGCGTTCATTACCTTTTTGGCAAAAACTAAAGAATCATGCAGAAGCCCACCTCAGCTTGGCCCGCAACAGCCTCCAAGCCTCATATCCATACCCAAGAGCAGCCGACCGGCCATAGACTGGATGGAGCCTAGTGACTGTTCTAGTAACAAGACCTGAAAGATACCAACCCTGGCTAACTCTGTAAGGCTCTGTGTGTGTGTGTGTGTGTGTGTGTGTGTGTGTGTGTGTGTGTTTTCTGGTGGCAGCCCAGGGAAGGACCTGATTGGTGGTGAGGAAGGCTGAGGTGGCAGAGACTTCCTGCTAACGGCAGGCACATGAACTTGGAAGAGGAGCTTGCAAATCTAGTCAGCAACTTGCTCACAAGTTTGTGAGAGGCTGAACCACTAGCTTCATGGTCCACAGGAGCCAATGAAGAGAATAAATGCAAATCTTTGGGCTATTTTTTACGGTGATCAATAAACAAAATATTGGTAGTATTTTCTAGAGATTAGAAATAGAAAGGGATTCTTAAATAAGTGAACGATGCTGGGCACTGTATATCTCAGAGCTCTGCTTCTTCCTGGTCCTTGTCAACGGAGTCCCTGCAGTTGACTGTCCTTACAGATCTTAGCTTCCTATCTACAGTCCACATCTTCTAATCAGGAGGGGATGAACCCTGAGGGGTAGTCTGTGCTTTCATGGGAGCAGCTAAAACCAGGACTTCAAGATGGCGTTCAAGCAAGGCTTCTTCTTCCCCCTGTGCCTGCTTCAGCACCTTCATAAGCTTCTGGAAACTCTGCCTTATTGAAATCACTTATACCTGGATCTCACAGGAACATGACTCAAGACACACCCACACTGAACTCTGCCTCCTTGAAATTTAAAAAAAAAAAAAAAAAAGCATTATCAAGTTCTGAAAGATGCTCTGTCTTTCCCATAACTAGCAAAGATGATTCTTGAACCAAGAAAACAGAAGCAGATAAATTCAAATACGTAATTGAACCAATTAGTTTTCAAAAAGCATTTTCCAGGCCACTGAGAGGAGTAACCACAAAGCAAAATTCTTTCTGTTTGTTTGTTTTTCAAGACAGGGTTTCTCTGTGTAGTCCTGGCATCTTAGAACTGGAGTTGGCCTTGAACTCAGAGATCCACCTCCCTCTGCTGGGATTAAAGACATGTGCCACCATGCCCAGATCACAAAGCAAATTCTTTAGAGAACTTTCCAGAAGGGCCTGGGAAAACCATCAGCTGCTCTCAGAATCTGACTCTTGGGCCCAGGGATAGTGGGCTTCTTAGGTCAACCATAGCCACATGTGAGGCCTGAAGCCTGGCCTGCTAGGGCTTCGGCAACATTCGTTTGGTTAATAATAACTATCCCAGAGCTGCCAGCAATAGAAAGTCATCAGCTGATCCCCTTTTCATGTTTTTCTGAAGCAAGTTGACTTAATCACATACTCATGAAATAGAAAAGGCTTAACAGACAGAGGAGGTCTAGATTTGATAACAACAGTTGCAGATCACACCAGCTCTGGCAGCCTCCCCAATCCTGTCACTGGACCTGTGATGACTCAACAGAGGTCTCTGAAACTCAGCTGCCTTGCCAGCACAGAGGCAAGGGCTAGACCACAAGACCTATGAGGTGCCCTTCTCTCCGGTTTTCACCCTCAGGAGGAGTGGGGGCCATGAAGGATGAATACTACATACCTCAGCCCACTTCAGCACACACCAGTTCAGCTCCTATCATTGTCTTTTCCTTTATTATGTTTTTGTCTGTCTGTCTATCTGTCAGTCAGTCAGTCAGTTTGTCTGAGACAAGATCTTGCAGTGCAGCTCAGGCTAAACTGAAATTGGCTATGTAGCTCAAGCTGGCCTTGAACTTGCGATATTCCTGCGTCACCCTCCCAAGTGCTGGCAGAACAGGAATGCACCATCATACCTGGCCCTCTTTGCGCTCTTGATTCAGAGTCTTAGAAGCTAGTTCTTTTCCAGGAAGTGGGTCATGTTAAAAATGCATGTAAAATATTCCTGGAAACAGCACAACAAACTGTGTTTACAAACCCTTCGGAAAAACATAAACATCCAAAACTTTTACCAGAAAAGAACATGAAAAGATTATTCGCCAGACTACAAACCAGCTTCACGAGTAAAGAAAAAAAAGCAAGACATTGATTTCATTGAGCAAACCGGCACTTCAGAAACAAAGCTCTGATACTGGAAAGAGCACTGGGGAGAGACGCTAGAAATTAGATACAAACTAACTAGAGCTGCCTGACGTCTGAATGTAGAAAAGTAATAAGAACTGCTCCTAATCTTCAACTAAGAGGCCGTGGAGATGAACTGCTCAGAAGCCAGATGTGGAGGCTCAGCCCTGAGATGCTTCAGTTGACCCAGTTGTTCACCATGAGCACCTTGTACTGCACTGTACTGCACTGCACTGCACTGCTGACCTAGCAGAGAACCAAAGGAACAGGAAGCAGTCCTGCTTTGTGGGGTCCCTGTTCCAGTGAGCACTGATACCCAGAGGTCCTGAGTTTGGCTGGGGAACAAGCAAAGCTCTTCACCCCTCACCCCTGCACCCTCTGCATGACAGTGCATACTGCTTGACTGGCAGTGTGGTCTCTACATCAGAGGTGCAATTTCTCTATTCATACCTCTAACCCCAGCTTTGCTTTTTGAGATGTGGAATGAAACCCACTGATCCACGCTCCCTGCTCTTCCCTGACTTTTTGTTAATTTTTTATTAGTGTGTGTGTGTGTGTGTGTGTGTGTGTGTGTGTGTGTGTAAGTCAGAGGGCAGTTTGTAGGTATCAGCTCTTACCTCCCACCACACAGGTCTCAAGGATTGAACTCAAGACATCAGGCTTGGCACCAAGCCCCCTTTACCTGCTGAGCTATCTTACTGGCTCCTATTGGTTTATTTTTGTCACAGGTTTTCAACTGTGTAATTCAGTCTGGCTTCAAAGTTGAGATTCCTAAATGGATTACAGAAATACATCACCATGCTAAGCCTCTCCAGATTTTATAAAGAAAACGTTTAAAGAGGAGAATCATGGTGATATAAACCTGTAATCCCAACTACATCAGGGACTGAGGGAAACATGTCAAAAACTACATTAAAGACTGAGTGAGCTACCAGCAGGGTCAAAGTCAGCCTGGATAACTTAGAGAAACCCTTCCTCAAAATAAAAAGTGGCAAAAAAAAAAAAAAGAAAAAAGTCTGGGGACATTAGCTCACTAGAAACATTTGCATAGGGTGAATGAAGCCCATTTCAGGAAGGAAGGAAGAGAGGAAGGGAGGGAAGGAGTAAGGAAGAGAGGGAGGAAGGGAGAGATGGAGAGCGGGAAGGAGGGAAGTGCTAAACATATAAACAGAAAGACATTTAACTCTTGGATGCTCTCACTACAGACTGAAAAGATGGCAGCCCCTCGAATGTTTGGATTTCATCTTTATTGTTTCCTCTGAGTTATGTGAAAGTGAACAAGACTCCCAAGTCTTCACCCCTAAACACCCCCAGACCCACAGCTCCTAAGAATAAAGATATCCCCGTACATAGTCACAGTGGTCCACTAAACACTCACTCCATAACAAAGCCAAAGCCTGGCTATGCACAAATGCTCCTGATAGTCCCAGACCCTCACAGCTGGCACTGTGGTCCAAGATGTAACCAAGTCACTGCATGTGTTTCTCTCTCTCTCTCTCTCTCTCTCTCTCTCTCTCTCTCTCTCTCTCT
>JADRCH010000339.1:478345-488416 GCA_019843965.1 Rhynchomys soricoides
CTCTCTCTCTCTCTCTCTCTCTCTCTCTCTCTCTCTCTCTCTCTCTCGTGTGTGTTTGTGTGTGTTCAAAATGCCTGCAAGTCCAAAGGCACATCATTCAGGAAAGTCTTCGTCTGTGTCCTTTCTTCTCTGGAAGTAGTCATTTTTACTGATTATACCTGGGGGGGAGATATACATTTCTAAGAGGTGTTTTTACCCTTTGTTTATGTGTGTGCACAAGCATATGCCACAATGTGCATATGGAGGTCAGAGGGACAACTCACAGGACTCAATTCTCACCTTCTACTGTAGGCCCTAGGGACTGAATTCAAGTCATTAGGCTTGCGGGCGGGTGCCTTTACCGCTGAGCCATCTTTCCAGTTAACATCTCTACCGCTGAGCCATCTTTCCAGTTAACATCTCTGACTCAATTCCATTATAATAGCAGCCTCACACACTCTTTTCCACCTTGCTTCTGCAGCTCAACCCTGGAAATCACCTCCGTTTGGTGACCCCTTTCTCACGCTCATTTCTACCATAGCATCGCACTTGGTTGTATGAAGCTCTATAATTTGCTCAACCCATTTTCTTAGGTGGAGATTTAGGGTGTTTCTAACATAGAGCGCTGAAAGATGATGCTGCAACAAATTAACTTTATGCGTCTTGTTCCGTATTCTGGGATTCAGTCTTCAGAGAAAATTGTAGTATAGAATTTCTGGGATAGAAGCACAGACACTTCTAGAAGTTTTTGCTCAACTCCTCTCCATAAAAGCCTGAATGATTCGTCCTCAAAACCGAAGGGTGTGTTGGTGCATACTTCTCAGAGTTTTGCTTTAATAATCACAATAGATTTTAATGAAGAAAATTCAGATTGTTCTATCTTTAAGAGGCGGGAGTGATGGCCACCCACAAGGAGCATGGGGTGTGCTGGACCAGATCCAGGGCTTGGCTGGAGACAGGATAGGCATGCTCCAAGGTGCTCTTGAAGGCAAGGAATTTTCCATTCTGTGCTGTCATTTTTGTGACTCACTCCCGTGGAGCAGGCTTGCCCCTCTCCTGGGAAGAGCCCATCACTTTGTAGAGGACACGTAGCTGCTGACAGCTGAGGCTCCTTTCTCAAGAACAAATGACAATTCCATTTAGAAGACTGGGCTTCTCCCGAGTCAAGGATCTTTCTCTGAGAACCCCCCCCAAAACAAACAAACAAACAAATAAGAAAGAAGGAAAAAGAGCCCTCTATGGGTCAGCTTTTTAGCCTGAGCTAAGCAGAGAGAACTAAGTTGGGAAAGCTCTCAGAATGTGACAAAGCAAAGCCACTCCAAGGGCTGAGCTGTTTTAGAAACAGCAAGAAATTAGTATGCTGGATGGAAAAAATAAGACACATCTTTAAAAGAACAGAAAGTGGCCAATGGTCAGTCCTGGGAAGGAACAAACAAGCAGGAGGGAGAAAAACAGGAGTGGAGAAAACCAGGCAGCTCTTGTTGGCAAACAGATTTTGTCCCTGGAAAATAATAGTGTGTTAGCAAGGGGCTCTTCTCTTTCAAGGAAGCAGGGAGGAGAGGTCTGGGTAAACGGGAGAGAAGGAACGGTTTGTAGGATGGTCTTTGTGGCTGTTTTGTTGAGGGATACTGAGAGGTTCCCCCTCCCCTGATTTGCCTCAAGGAACCTCAGGGGTATGCCAGGCACCCTGCTTGGCAGCCCAGGAAGGGGATAGAATCAGACAGGTCATCCCTCCTCTGTAAGCAGTGTATTAGGGCAGCAAGTTAACTTTCCAATCAGGAGCGATCAGAGCCCTAAGAGCCCCCAGCTCTGTCTCTGGAGTCAGAGACAGGGGCTTCCTAAGCGGGAGGCATCTGCCAAGCCAGTGGGAGGAACCTGAGCCAGGGGTGCTGGAGGATCCCCCCTTTCACTGGGAGACAGTGAGCGCCTACTCTGGCTGAAATGGAAGCAGTGTTCTGATTAGAACTCCTACACTAAAATTTTTGGAAAGAAAAAGGCAATTTCTGGAAAAGGGACTTTTTTTTAACCAGACAGATGAGCATATCTGGTAAGTGCCTTAACACTACGGATGCCAGGAAATCGCTCACTGTAAAATTTGGCTTCATGATTCTCTGGGAAAAAAAATTTTTTTTCAGAGATTGATGGCTGTGACAGATTGAGATATTTTTCTCAGGTAAATCGAGAGACTTGGAAGCAGCCCCGCCCCTTCCCAGTTGGTCGTGATCTCCGTAATTACAGCAGACTTTCAACGCAGGCTCTAAATTTAAGCACATCAAAAGGTTGATGCTGTTTTAAAGTAACTTTTCTCCTTATTATGTAAGTGACACGTTTATTGTAGAAAAAAAATGAAACACACTAGTACGAAGAAGAAAATTCCCTCGGAACCCCGGCAGCCATCTACAAGTACCGTGCAACTCTGTAGTTGTTCTTGCAGCCCCTACCCCCAGTAACTCCTTTATTATTACTGTGTGTGCGCGTGCCATGTGCAGGGCCAGGGCCACACACCACCTTCCACCATTCAATTCAGTCTTCAGGCTCCAGTAGCAAGTGTCCTTAGCAGCTGAGACATCCCGCTGGCTCCTCCACCTGTCCTTTTACTTAAAAGGACATATACATATGTAAAATTACATGCTTAAAAGTCAACCTATAAGCAAAATAAATAGGATGTAGCAGTTTGTGCTTATAATCTAGCACTTACGGGAGGGGAGGTAAAGATGAAGAACACCAAGTTTAAGTCCAGCCTGGGCTACATTGTGAATTCCAACCTAGCATGGGCAACAGAGTCCGAGCCGTCTATGAAACAAAATCAAGCCAAACCAGACGCCATTACACTTGCCTTTAAAATATTTTATTAAAATGTATAGGCATCTTTTCAGATTATTAAATATTATTCTAAAATCATTCTAACCATACAGTATTCCATCGGACAGATATGCCACTATTTAAAAAGTAAACTGGGGCAGAGGGCAGTTGGTAAAATGCTTGCCATGCAAGCATGAAGGTCTGGGTTCAAACCCTCAGCACTCATGTGGAAAGCTGACCACAGCAACACTGGGCACAGACAGGAGGATCCCTGGCCCTTGCTGATCTGCCAGTATAGCCTAGTCAGTGAGTTTCAGGTTCAGTGAGATTCTGTCTCAAATAGATGATAGATAGATAGGTAGATAGATAGATAGATAGATAGATAGATAGATAGATGGTAGATAGATAGATAGAGGTGGACAGTAACTCAAGAAGTTACCTGCCATTGACCTCTGGCTTCCATACACACATGGATGAGCGCACGCACGCACGCACACACACACACACACACACACACACACAGAGTCAATCTTCAGCAACTGGATATTTATGTGGCTCTAAGTGCTACAGTTATAAATAGCATGTCCTTGCAGCTATTTCTTTTGCACAAACATAATAGTTTATTGGATATATTCCTAGAAGTAGATTGTCTTCTCCCCAGAACAGGAACAATCACCGATTTGCAGTACAGAGTTACCCAGCTGCCCTCAGGAAGGTTTGAACTCTCAGGGGCACCCTGGGGCTTCCATGCCTGCCTCTGCAACCAACAGCTCTGCATTGAAAAGCCCTTTGTTGTGTTTCTCATATGTTTTTTGACATGTCACACTTTTTCTTTGAAAAATCTGCTTACAAAGCTTTGGATTCCAGGAAAGAGAACCATTTTCTCAGCCTGATGAGAGGCAGGCAAGGACCCAGGACTTAGCATTTGGATACCGCACCTCCTCCCTAGGTCTCTGACATAGCTCATCTCCTTTAAAAAACCTGCTGATCTTTCTGCAAGATCCTGAACCCTTGAGCACTGAGCTGAAAAGTCAAGGAAAACAGGATAGTAAAGCAAGGTGGTTGCTTCAGAACAAAATAAGAAGTTACTCCACAGCCTATAGCTTGTTATTTAAAATCCAGTTGTTGGCAACCTTTAAAGAAGGATTTCTAAAGGTTCATTTTCTTAACTGCATGCCATCTTTTCAAGTTTACTTTACGAATGGTCAGGGTTTTTTCTTTCTTATTTCATACCTCAGTGTAGAGGGTTTGCTGAGCATACATGATGCCTGGGATTTAAATCACAGCACCAAATAAAACCCAAATGTACCCTTGGAGCGTAGAAACAGGAGGATCGGGGGTTCAAGGTCATCCTTGGCTACATAGCAAGCTAGAGTCCCAGAAGCCCAAGAGAATTTTCCTGTACTGTGTGAATGCTTCTGATGACGTCATCTGCATCTCTAGGAACTGTGTGTTCTCCCACCAAACTACAACATTGACGTCACTTTCTATTGTGTGCTGGAAACTATGGCTTGCAAAGTGCTTGCAGCAATGCGGGTCTGAATGGGATGAGGATGTCATTCACAGGACAGTTTCAAATGAATCCCTCTAAGAGGAGGGGAGTGATTTGATTCTTCTAATTAAGCCTGCATTGCCCCTGTGGTTATAACCTATAGCATAAATCATGTGCCTCATCCTCAACATGTCTTGGGAGTTACAGGATCCACTCTTTTCTCACCCCCTGCTTCAGGGCTCTCCTTTTGCTCAAATGCCTGTGATATCACCCACAAGCAAAATCCCCGTATGTTGTATTTTATTGGTGTCTTGGTTCGAAATATTCCAGAGAAACCCATCTCTTAGTTCCTCCCTTCTTAACCCCTATTTTCAGAAAACACACCAATGGTATAGCATCTCATTTAGGAGTTTGAGGGAGAGCATATATGGGGTGCATCTCAGAAATGAAAATATGGGCACTGGTCCCTACGAGCTTCTAACAATACCAGGGACACATGAATAATTAAAATGTCTCAGAATTTCTAACACTTGGCCAGCCAAGTGACATTCTCCTTGCTGCCCCTCATGTTTGAAAGTACAGCAAAATTCTTGGCCACCTCTTACTGATTCAGACAAAGTACTCTCCATGCAATATGAAAGATGTCAGGCCTGCTTCCCACCGCTGCTGAAACCCACTCAGAGCTCAGAAGAGCTTCCTGTGGCAGACAAGGTCTTGTTTGCCTTTCCTTGTTCCTCTCAGCCTTTCCCCTATTTGGCCCAAAGCACAACCTCTCCCCATAGCAATCATGTTGAGAAGGGTAAAACCCAAAGCAAGGGACTAGTCAGAGGGACCACATCTAGGAGGAGGCTTCTCACAACAAATGCTACCTCCTTTTGGCTTGGGGGGGGGGGGGCACTCATCCAAGGAGCTGTCAGCTCCTTCCCAATAAAGTCAGTGAAGGAGCCTTTGGGCAAAGATACCCAAGATGCAATGCAAGCGCCACTGCTGTGATACTTCAGAAGAGGAAAGCCAGGCTTCTTGGCATACACCTAATTGCATTCCTTGTATTTATTGATGGTCTCCCTCAGTGGCCCCAAGATGTGCAGGAGACTGGAGTTGCAGAAATAAGTAACATAGTCATGGCTCACAATGATCCCCCAAAAGTTCAGGGGTATCAGAAGGTACTAACAGAGGTAAGGGCCCAGCTGTGGGAGCTGTCAGAAATGATGACCCCACTACCATTAGTGGGCATTGATATTACCACACAATAAATTGGCAGCAAGGCATTGGGGAGCCATTGAGGGTAATAGGTGTGTGGGCTGAGTAAGCTGGGGGGACCCACCTGGTGGGTGTCTTCAGGAGAGACAGAAGCAGAGGAGAGAACAGCAGGGGAGGCTGGTAGGAAAAGTGGCTGCTGTACTTCAATGCAAACCCAGGGACTAGCCATGAGTCCTCAAGGGGTCTGCGAGTCCACTCTCAGCTTGAATAATTTGCTGGAAGCACCCATACAGTCCACAGATGGTTATCAAACTCACATTGTGGTGGCTACCATAAAAGGGCACATTCAAATCAACAGAGGGACCGAGATGGGCAGGGTGGAGCCAAGGGACTTCCACACACAGACCCACAGTCTGCTCCCCCCCCCCCCCCCGTGGAACCTGGGACAGTGCTAACCTCCTTGAGCAAAGAATGACAACATGAATATGAAAGAGGAAGAGAGAAGGGAAGGAGGGAGGGAGGAAGGAAAAGACCAACCCGAGGGCCTTATCCCAGCCGTGGGACACAGGAACGGGATAACTACTCAGAAAGTTGACCTCAGTTTTTGTGCAGGTCAGAGGCAGTGTGCTTGCTTCCCTACCATGCAAGAGTCCCTGGGCTGAATTCCCTATTCAGAAAAATAAACTGTGGCTCCTTATTCCACAAAACGCATCTTGGACTTACAATGATGTGTGTAACCTAGTTGCTTTTCTGTTGCGATGGTAAAACACCCTGATAAAAAAGCAACTTGGGGCGGAAAGGGTTTATTTAGCTCACAGTCCATCACTGGGAATGTGCTAGCATCAGGAACTTGAGAAACAGCTGACCATGTCACATCCACAGTCGAGAGCAGCGGGGGAGGACGGGAAGAGTAAACGCATCAGGCTCAGTACCTAGCCATCTTCCTCTACTTTCTTCAAATCAAAGAATCGAGGGCCCCCTTTCAGGCTGGGTCTTCCCACATCGATTAAATCAATCCAGACAATCCTCCCCGGGCCAACCTGATCTAAACCATCCCTTCCTAGGACCCCCTTTCCAAGTGATTTCTGGTTGTGTCTAGTTGAGAATTAAACTACTATGAGGTTTCATCTCGTTTGCTGTAATAACACACTGACAAAAGCAATTTGGAGATGAAAAGATTTTTTTGTCTTACACATCCAGGTTATGATCTACCATTAATGGAAACCAAGGCAGGAACTCATGCAGGAATTTGAAGGAGAGCCATGGAGGAATACGGCTTGCTGACTGGCTCTCTGGCTTTCCCCCTGCCTCATAATTAACTAGCTTTTAAGGTCCTGGACCACTTGCCTGAGAAACCCTGCTGCCCACAGTGGGCTTTGCTCTCCTACATCAATTAATAATTGATACAACCTCCTACAGATCTGCTCACAGTCCAACATGACACAGGCAATTCCTCAATTAAGGCTTTTTCTCTCCAATGACTTCAGATTGTGTTACGTTGACTTTTAGGACACTAGTTAGGGTATTATTGCTGTGAAGAGTCACCATGACCAAGGTAACTCTTATAAAAGAAAACATTTAACTGGAACTGGCTAACAGGTTCAGAGGTTCATCCATTATCATCATGGCGGGAAGCATGGCAGCATCCAGGCAGACATGGTGCTGGAAGAGCAGAGAGTTCTCTTGATCCAAAGGCAGCAACAGGAGACTGGCTTCTACAGGCAGCCAGGAGGAAGCTCCCTCTTCCCAGCTGAGCGGAGCTTGAGCACTAGGAGCCCTCAAAGCCCGCCTACACAGTGACACACTTCCTCCAATGAGGCCACACCTCCTAACAGTGCCACTTCCCGTGGGCCAAGCATATTCAGACCACCACATTAGCCATGACAATATGCTTCCAAATCTGCTATGAGCCATCTATGAGGCCTGGAGCTCGGAAAGCCATAAAGATGCCTAAAAGATGAGGTTTGTCATATAAAGAAAAAAAACCACTTACAACCTAAAAGAAGACATAAATAACTCTTAGACAAACTGTCCAAAAATGCTAAATATCTCTTTTTTAAAAAATTATCATTAAATTATTCACATGTAGAGAACCTACTGTGTGCCTGCCCGATATAAACATCTGGAATATCACTTGGTGCTTTACTTTGTGAATGATTCAGAGCAAAATGTCAGCGAAGTGGAGACTTTAATAACAGGCTGCCTAATAAGCCCTAATATGATGGGAATTAGAACATGGGGAATTTAGCTTAAGGTTACATGTCTCAGAACTCAGTGAGTCTCTAAACTGATTTTATAATTAGGAGCATATTTTTAGCTTATTTTTCAACTGGAAGATTTTATTATATTCATGTTAATGTATGTAATTTCACTGTGGTATTTTTGGATTTTTTTTTTTTTAAAGAAAAGTTGAATCTTTATTCTTCGGTGCAGCAGAGTGTGAAGGTGTTGGCTCCCATTTCGTGTCACCTCAGATTTAAGGGACAGAGCCATGCAAATCAGCAGGCCCCACTCACTGAAACGCTCTTCCTAGGGATACCTGGTTCACAGAGCATCACAGTGCTGAGCGGCCATTGCTGGTGATAAAGGGGAGGGGTCTGGATGGAGACAACCTTCCACACAGTTGTCTCAGGTCAAATATTGGGCCCATTTTCAGGCTGCGTCTCGCCACATGAATTAAGTCACTCAAGACAATCCTCCACAGGCTAACCTCACCTAACACCCCCTTTAGACTCCCTTTCCAGGAGTCTTAGAGGACATCACCAAAAGCCTTAGAAGAAGGGAAGGTTTTTAACAAGCCTAGTAAAGTATGCACCGGCCAAAGGCCTAGAGAGAGCTACCTAGGGGTATCAGGACCGTGGGAGGCTATAACTTCAAGAGGAGGCAGATCTTTGCCTTCAGGTCACAAAACTCCAACAGTAGTGTTTAAAATCAAACCCCCAGCTCAGGAAGAGGACCCTCAGTGAGAAAGACCAATTGAGAAAATGTATTTTTAAATAATTTTTGCGTATGTATGTATTGAGTAAGCGGTGTGTGTGTGTGTGTGTGTGTGTGTGTGTGTGTGTGTGTGCTGTTCTGTCTGTGTATCTGTGCATGGAGGACCAAGGAGGACATCAGGTGTCCTGCTCTATGTCAGCTGTATTCCTTTAAGGCAGGTTTATCAATGAACCTGGAGTTAGGCAGGCAGCCAGCAAGGCTCAGAAATCCTGAGAGGAAAGATTTTTAGCAGTGCACATACCAAGGAAAAAGAGATTGCTCTAAGAGGTTTGGGGGGAACTAATGGAGCTTAGTAAGCCCTTAGCACATGCAAGAATGCACAGAAGTCGAGGCTAGCTCTCAGGCTGACCCTGGGCTAGTGACAGAGCAGAGTACATAGGCTGGGGCAGAGCTGCCTCTACTCCAGTGATTCTCAACCTGTGGGTTGCTACTGCTTTTGGGGGTCGAATGACCCTTTCACAGGGGTCACATATCAGATATCCTGCATATCAGATATTTACATTATGATTCACAGCAGTTGCAAAATGACAGTTATGAAGTAGTAGCGAAATAATTTTATGGTTAGGGGATACTACAACATGGGGAACTGTGTTTTAAACGGTTGTGATGTTAGCAAGGTTGAGGACCATGGCTTTGCTCTCATCTCTAAGGGCACCTACAGAAAGAGTTGGGGCCTGGGCATTACAAACCCTGGTGGGGCCTGGGTACAGACCATAGAGAGCCATAGCATGGGCCAGCCCCCAACAAGCAGCAAGGCAACATTGCCACTAGGTGATCTTAAGGTAGGACCAGGCTACCCCTCCAGTGATATGCAAAGCAGAGCCACAATCCAGAGAGAACCATGCCCAAGAATTGTCTTTGACCAGATGTTTTAGCTACAGCTCTTGCTTCCAAAACAAAATCCCCTGCAAATGCCACTTCAGGAAGGAAGGATTCCTTTTGGCTCACAGTTCGGGGTGATCACAGTTCGAGGGTGCGAGTTAAAGTGGTAGGGAAGTCATGGTGGGCCAGAGAAGTACAAAACAGTTGGCCACATTGCATCAGAGTCAGGAAGCACAGAGATTAATGAAGCAGCTCAGCCAGCTTTCTCTTTTTCATTAAACCTGAGACCTTGGTCCATTGATGGTGCTGCCCACATTCATGGGGATTCTTCTTCATTTCTGGAAACTCTCTTAGGTACCCCCATAGGTATCTTTCCATGGTGATTCTAAATTCAATAAGCTGACAATGAAGATGGACCACCATACCAGGCCTCTGACATTCTTCCCTTCTGTAACTAGGGCATTGATCCCCACCTGTCCCAGTACTCTATTTAGTGGGGCACATCATGTTTGGTTTCAGAGGAGAACGTTACCTGAGGATGAGCTAGACCTTGAGTCTTTTTTGTTTTTTTGTTTTGTTTTGTTTTTCGAGACAGGGTTTCTCTGTGTAGCCTTGGCTGTCCTGGAACTCACTCTGGAGATCAGGCTGGCCTCGAACTCAGAAATCCACCTGCCTCTGCCTCCTGAGTGCTGGGATTAAAGGCGTGTGCCACCACTACCCGGGCAGACCTTGAGTCTTAACCAAGGTAGTTAACTTGTTATTGCTGGCTTTTCTTTTTC